>CM070600.1:36126405-36223966 GCA_036346395.1 Hsuehochloa calcarea
CGGACCGCGACCCCAGGTCAGGCGGGACTACCCGCTAAGTTTAAGCATATAAATAAGCGGAGGAGAAGAAACTTACGATGATTCCCCTAGTAACGGCGAGCGAACCGGGAGCAGCCCAGCTTGAGAATCGGGCGGCCGTGCCGTGCGAATTGAAGTCTGGAGAGGCGTCCTCAGCGACGGACCGGGCCTAAGTCCCCTGGAAAGGGGCGCCTGGAGGGTGAGAGCCCCGTCCGGCCCGGACCTAGTCGCACCACGAGGCGCCGTCAACGAGTCGGGTTGTTTGGGAATGCAGCCCAAATCGGGCGGTAAACTCCGTCCAAGGCTAAATACAGGCGAGAGACAGATAGCGAACAAGTACCGCGAGGAAAAGATGAAAAGGACTTTGAAAAGAGAGTCAAAGAGTGCTTGAAATTGCCGAGAGGGAAGCGGATGGGGGCCGGCGATGCACCCCGGCCGTATGCGAAACGGCTCCTACTGGTCCGCCGTTCGGCTTGTGGTGTGTGAAGGACCGAAATGGCAACAGAGGGGGGGTGAATGGTGCCTTAAATATTTAGATCCTCCCCTCTCAAGTGTCCACACTTCAATCCAAAAAACTTTTTATTAAACAAAAGCTTGATGTGAATCAAATCCAAAGAGTTAAACAAAAATGGGAACATTACATCCGGATATCGGAAGCTCGATTCTACCTTATGTAGTTCCGCCTTTGCGATAGTTCAGCTTCGGTCGCGGAAGTTCCGCGTGTAGTTCCGCCTTGTACAAATCGGAAGTTCCGATTGTCTTGACCGAAGAACAGTACGTACTGGAAATTTCCAAAAATCCGAAATACTCAAAGATTGTTGCACTTCTCGGGTCAAGTCTTACAGGACATCATCCTAAACAACATCTTGACCTCATTGAGAAGGAATAGCAGACAAAGATTGATTAATCAAAGAAAAATCGGATTTCTTGAATATTTGGCAAGACAGACCAAAAACCACAATTAGCAAGATTCTTAGATTCTTGGCTCATGAAACTTTGAGGATATATTAGCAATATCAATACGACTCTAGATATCAAGTTTCATGCCATCTCATAAGAGGAATCAAAAGTTTCACCAAAACCCTAGATATTCAACATGAACAGAGAGGGAATAAAAGAGGCATAAACAAAGAACCAAAACCTCAGAATTTCATTGATAGGAAACAAAAGATTACAGAGGAAAACACAGAGGAATGATTACACAAATTTCAGTTCATCCTCTCCAACTCAACAACCTCTCAAAAAGAAAAACAACCTGTCCAAAGGATCTTTAGCTAAAGCTAACCCTAATTTTCTCTCACCAAAAAATCCCACCAAACAACCAGGGGTTCACCTCTATTTATAGCCCTTGGCTAACGGGTCTCCAACCCGTTATGCCGGCTAAACCCTAACGGAGCCCGCTTCCACTTGTGACGCTTTGCGAAATTACCCTTTCGCCCCTCGCACACCTTCTGGAAGCTCCCGCATTCCTTGTTGTTCACGACTCGCAACCGCCTCGAGTGCACACCGTCTTTGACACATCTTTACCGTTCGACCTCAGCGCGCTGCGTCTAGTCCGGTCTCCACGTGTCTCGCCACGACTCCACCTCGATGCCCTGCAACCAGCACAGACAAGAAACACATCACATAGCATTGCTCAAGATAATAGAATCATCATTTGCGTTTAACTCAACTCAATTCACACTCAAAAATCAAAACTATGCCTTTCTGCACAGTTCTGCCCACAATCGGAAGTTCCGCTCTTACCGTTGCGGAAGTTCCGATTATCGGACCGTCCGCACTTCCATGGCGGAAGTTCCGATTATCGGACCGTCCGCACTCCCAGGTTGGAGGATCCGATTGTCGTCACAGTAGAATACTCTTGTCAGTATTTTCAGACGTTCCGCGTTCCCAGGTGCGGAAGTTCCGATTAACTCAACAGAACACAATCGTCAGGATAATCAGAAGTTTCGTTTTACCAAAGCGGAAGTTCCGATTATCGGAACTTCCGTTTTCCAGAACCGGAAGTTCCGCACAGTACAGAAACAAACCAGCAGCAGCGCAAACGCAAAGAATCCAATCATAAACTTTTCAACACAGCGTCAAATACTCATCACTCGAAAGGTGACCCTACTCACATGGTCTCTCAATCTCCCCTTGTTGAGTATATTGACAAACACGAAAAAGCATATGGAAGAGTTTGTGATAAAAGCCAAACACGGTCTAATCAAGGAAACAAGAAGGCTCAAGACCATGTTTGTCAAAGAAGAACGATTGGAGCTTGAGATGAAAGAGCAAATTTTCTACAAAGCTCCAGAAGACTTTTTCTCTCCAAACTAACTTCTCCCCCTTTTGGCAATAAACACATCAAGAAGTGTTAAAGAGAGGAAATGACTATATGATATTCATTTTAAGCATTAGGAGCCATGAAGATTATCCTAAATGACTATTTGAGTATTACACCAAGCCATAACACATAAGAATGCTATCAAGATCATGACAATTGATGTATAGCAAAGCTAAGACAGAAAATTCATAATATGAGAATTGGTCCAATTCTTTAGCATGTTAAATAAACCAAGATTGTAGTATTGGTAAAGGTATCCAAGGATGATACAAGCCATGTCAAATACTCTAAATGGAACCAAGAAGCATAATATTGAACAATTCAGAGTGCTACCAGTTTTAAGAACGACTCAATTGAACAAGTACTTGGTCTGTTCGAAGATAAGCAAATTTAGCACATTTTTCTTTTTCTGAAAATTCTTTATGGTTTTATCTTAGTAAAGCAAGTCCTGGACTAGGTGCCATCCACAACTGCCTCCTAAGCTTCAACCATTTTTCAAATCTTAACTATGTGCTAGATCCCAAGCCTTATGCGACCACTCCAAGCAACAGACTTAAGGAAGTGATCTTAGGTCATCCAAGACTCCCCCTGAGTTCATGCCTAGTGCAATGGTAAGCAGTCTCATGAGAAAGAGTTGGTGAGATCGTTTTTTTCGCACAAAAGAGATCATTTTTGCTTTTGAAGTTTTTAGACCAACGATTAAAGATAAGTCATGTTTCTTAACGAACTGACATAGCTTACTCTAAAGACCAATAGAGATTCAGGACTCAACTCAGCATACTTGACATGGCGAGAATCATAAAAGGATAACTTCAGCAGACTAGTCTCAAGAGCTATCATGACAAGATTTTAGTTCAAGTTGAGCAATTTTAGTCACCTTATCATGGCAAAGACTAAACTACACATAAAAAGTCATGATAAATCTAGCAGTTTAGCATAAATCATGGCAAGATGTAAAACAGTGAAAACAGATCATAAGGGATAATAAACAAGGCTCCATGTAATTATATTACAATGCAGGATGAAATGCAGGAAAAACCAGATTCCCTTCAGAATGAGATGCACTTTTTTAATTCAGGTTGAGTTATGACAAATTTAAGAACTTGAAGAAACAAGATGAACTCCCCCTAAACCAAAGGAACAAAAACGAGAATCGATAAGAGAAGCAGTAAAAGCGGTCCTTAGAGCATAGATAAGATATAGAGAATACTATAGCTCGAGATGATTCTTATCTACCCCATATGATTCCAGGACTATCAGCTGATCAACTAACATACTAAGGAGCAAACAATGTCCCTGTCTACCCAAGGGTGGCCCGACCCTTGCTAGAACCTATAAGAAGTGAGTAAGCTCTACTTAGAGAGAGAAGAAACAGCTAATAAGCAGCATCCTAGAAGCACAAGATAAGAACAAGCAGTTAAAGCAAACTTGGCAAGATAACCACTCTAACCTATGCTGGAAGGACTTAGACCCAAAGCACTTAAATGAAATGCAACCAGAAAAGAGAAATAGCATAATTAAAATATAATACAGTAGTAAAGCACAAGCTCCCCCTCACAACAGTCCATAAGGACAAACCACCCCAAGCTCTCCCATGCAGTTTGAAACCGAGGTGTCCAAAGGCTTGGTGAAGATATCACCAACTGGTGTTCACTCTTCACAAACTGAAGCACAATGTCACCCTTCTCTACATGGTCTCGAAGAAAGTGATATCTGATATCAATATGCTTGGTCTGAGAATGTTGTACTGGGTTCTTGGCAATGCAAATCGCAGACGTGTTATCACAAAAGAGTGGAACACGGTCGATTACTAACCCAAAGTCTGCAAGGTCGAGACCATCAAAGCACTTGGCTCTGACAGAATCGGGCTGCGACAACGTACTCGCCTCTGCGGTGGGTATGCAACACCGGATTGCTTCCTTGAAGACCGGGAGACAAGAGAAGTGCCAATGAATTGGCAAGTGCGAGGTGCTCTTCCTATCTATCCTCTGACCGAGAAAATCGCATCGGAGAAGGCTCTAAGAGATAAACAAGAAGAGGAAGAGTACGGATACCATAGTCAATGGTAGCTCGAAGGTACGGAAGATCGCTTCACGCTTTGACGGTGAGATCTGTGAGGCGAAGCTCGAAGCGAGTACAAAGACATGCGGAGAAATGTATGTCCGGTCTCGGAGGTCATGAGTACAAGAGAGAGCCTATCATGCTCTGAACTCCTTTTGATCAAGCGGCTCGCCGTCTTCATCTCGGGTCAAGTGAAATTTGTAGAAGCCATTGGAGTTGACACTGGTTTGCCATTACTCATGTCAAAGCGTCTCAGGAGATCACGAGTGTACTTGCCTTGGTGCAGAAAAGTACCCTCCCGAGTCTGTTTGATTTGGAAGCCAAGGAAGAAACTCAACTCGCCCATCATGCTCATCTCAAACTCGAGCTCATGACATCCAAAAGCGAGAGGCGAGCATGCAGGAGCCGCCAAAGATAATGTCATCCACATAAATCTGGACGAGCAGAAGATCGGTGCCAAGACGGCGAATGAACAAGGTCTTGTCAATTTTACCCATCTCAAAGTCATGACTCAAAAGATAAGACTTAAGCCTTTCATACCAGGCTCGAGGAGCTTGCTTAAGTCCATAAAGAGCTTTTGAAAGCTTGAAGACATGATTAGGATACTTGGGATTTTCGAAACCTCGGGGCTGCCTGACATAGACTTCTTCCTCAATAAGTCTATTGAGAAAGGCACTCTTGACGTCCATCTGGTAAAGCTTGAAGCTCTTAGAAGCTGCAAAGGCAAGCAGGGTCCTAATAGCTTCAAGTCTGGCTACAGAGGCAAAAGTCTCCTCAAAATCGAGACCCTCAACTTGGGATTAACCCTGAGCTACCAGTCTCGCCTTGTTTCGAATGACTACCCCATCTTCGCTTTGCTTGTTCTTGAATACCCACTTAGTCCCAATGATATTGTGACCTCGAGGGGGCTCAACAAGCGTCCAGACCTTGTTCCTTTCAAAGTTTTCCAATTCCTCATCCATGGTATTAACCCATGACTCATCAGAAAGAGCATGCTAAACGTCTTTAGGCACAAAAGAGGCAACAAAGGCAGAATAGAGACAGAAGAGAGACATGCCAGTTTTTGAACGAGTGACTCGCTCAAAAAGATCTCCAATGATCTGCTCTGAAGGATGGTCCTTTTGAATGTGTCTAGGAGGTCCAGGGTGAGAAGAAGAAGTGGCCTCTATCTCATGAGCAGATGAGATAGGGACAGAGCCACTAACTTCAGAAGAAGCAGAAGGCAAGGGCTGGTCTCCTCGAGGTGTAGTGGAAGAAGGCACCTCAAGAGGAGGAGAAAGAACTGGATCGGGTAGACAACCCTCATCTCCGTCTTCCTCATCGTCCACAAAGATGGACTCAGACTGCTCTAGAGAATCTGAGATATCAGGTCTAGTCCCCGGACTGGCCTCATCGAAGGTCACCTCACAGGTTTCTACCATTTTGCTAGACTCGCAGTTCCAGACTCTATAGGCACGAGAAGAAGTCGAGTAACCCAGAAAGATCCCATCACAAGATCGTGATTCGAACTTATCTAGGTTCCTAGACTTCAGAATAAAACACTTGCAACCAAACACGAAAATCACGAGACAGGGCTTTCGCCCATATCTCAACTCATAAGAAGTGCGATGCAAGAGTGCCCTAAGAAAAACTCTGTTTGAAACATGGCATGCAAGTGGCAATAGCCTCATTCAAAACTTCCTAGGTGTAAAATATTCATTTAGCATCGTCACGGCCATCTCGACCAAGGTGCGGTTCTTCCTCTCCACAGCGCCATTTCTTTGAGGGCGTATGGAGAAGAGGCGGTGCTCTACACTGTCTCACCACGAAGCTCTCAAAGTAGGAATTCTTGAACTCGGTGCCATTATCACTGCTAATTGCTCGTAATGCACACAGGAGCTCAACGAAAGCCTACTAAAAGACCACGAAAATGAGTAAGCGTCTCATCCTTGAGGCTAAGAAAAACACCCAAGAGTACCTCGAGAAGTCATCGACCACAACAAGAACATACCACTTCCCTCTGCGATTGCACTCATTTGGACCAAGCTGTATCCATATAGGCGATTGTCTGGTGCATCGATCATTATCCTTTATGTTGGAGAGTGAGAAGCGGCAACCATCTTGCCGCATCAGGCATGGAGAGCAAACTAGATATTTGACCATCTTGAGTTTGGCAAACCACGAATGAGATCGTGGCGCTAACTCGGGTCAAATGATCAAATCCTATATGACCAAGTCTCCTATGCTAGAAGGTCAAATCACGGGATTGAAGCAATTAAACACGGAGAGGATCACGGAAGACTCGGAAAAATCAGCACGAAAGATCCTCCCATAACGAGAAATCCATAAACGGACTACCCAAAGAATCAAAAATTTTGCAATTGTTTTCTTAAAACTCACCTCAAAATTTTCATCGGTGGTGAGAGGCGAAAGCGATTATACTGCAGCTTACTTACTAAGGCAACATCTTTCGAATAAATGAATCATTAATGCGCAGTACCTTTAGCAATGGCGCGCCCAAACGAAGCATCTCCAAAAGTGATCGTCTCATCACCGGAGCACGGGCTGGGAAGAAAACCAACGAGAATCTCCGGTCATATGGCGAGAACAACCGAGTCTACAAGCCAAACCTTTCCCTTCCCCGCCCGCGAACTGAGTCAAGCAGTAAAGTCTCGATCTTGGGGTTAATCAACGGTGATTTTGGCACCCAATCTTGAATAACACGTCGAGCGGATGAAGTAGTCAAGCAAGATCGACCTCTATCTACCCTCGCTCTCTGTCACTCAACAAGTCGGAAGGTGCGTGTGCGGACACGAAGGCATTCTTGAATCCATTGCTATGGAAGAAGCGAGTCGAATTACGGCAACATCTTGATCTCGCCGTGAGTAGCCATCTCGAAGGGAAACCGAGATCTACCCTCAAAGCGACGGAAGTCACGACCAAAGAGAGCATGAGGACGAAAAATCAGAAAACTCAGAAAAGCCAAGTCCTCGATCTTGCCTAAATCATCAGCTGTAGCAAACCTAGACCTCATGTTAGTCTTAGGTGCACTCATGAGTGCGGGGCGACCACGAATGCGCCTAAAAGACTCAACATGATCTCTGCGATCTTGGCGCGCTGAAGCAATGATCAAACAAGTGTCCATCCTTACGACGGAAGGTGCAATGATACCGCCTTACGAGAGGCCGAAGCTGCAAGTGGAATCACCTTGCTGTCAGAGATCCTTTGAACAAAACCCGCTGATTTAAAATTGACTTTCTCAGTCCTGGGCTTAATTTTGATCACGCCTGGTGCTATGGTTCTGAGCACGATAGGTGGATGCTTCCTTATGTCCTCATGGAAATCATATCCTAGACCCTGATTAAATTTGCAAATCTTAGATTGGTCTAGAATGAGGTTGAGCTTCTTCTTGCCTCCTACAAAACTCTCGAGAGTGTTCATAAGATACTGACACTCCCGAAAGAGAGAGGTGCAAGAAGAGCAGGGAGAAGAAGGAACAACAGAGGATAAGAGAGCAGAAGAGGAACCAACAACAGAGGAAAGATTGGCGTGTGCATGCACAGCCGACTCTGGGGGAACAGTCCTACTACTAGGTAGTTGGTTTACGTCGCTAGGCGTCTCTACCAAACCCTCATGATTCTCCCCAGCACACACATTACAAGCAGATGGTTGCTTCTCTAGAAGGTCCTTAGTTAGCTTCACACATTTTTCATCCAGAACAATCAATTCATATTTGAGTTTTTCACGATTCTTGCATGGTGAGCTAACGAGGTCCTTAGAAGCAAATTTGGCCAATTTGTTATTGTCATCAACTAATTCTTGAAGCTGTTTGGAGCGATTCAAGTTCGATGAGTAAGTTTAGGACAGTTCACACATGAAGCAATAGGCTCAAGGAAGAAAGCTTGTAGTTGGTGATTTTATAGTGCCCGTTTAGATTCATCTTTAGATTATTACGACTTTCACAAATCTCAGGCGAGATCAAGCAACATAGTATAAAGACCTTTAAAAGCATTGTCCTTATCCTCACATGAGGTGCAAGAAGTAGTTTCTACACTAGTCGATGAACTAGGTGCTACCCTACTCATTTCTAGTTCAGTAAGCATACTAGCATTCTCCAACTTAAGCTTATCAAGCTCAGAAGTTAGACTATCATGCGAGGTCCTTAATTTCTCTATATCACCAATCAAAACACAGCATGTATCACAATCATCACAGGAGGCAGCAGATCTAAGTGAAGTAAGCTCCGTGATTGTCTATCTACTTCCTTCTCAAGATCACTAACCACGGCTCTAGATCTAGCATAAAACTTTCCTAGCTTAAGAAATGCATCATTGATTTGGTCGTAGGAGGACCTACCTCATCCGAGTCATTTGTCGAGCTCATTTGTCGTGACGTCGGTGCCGTTGGCCATGAAGCACATGCCGATGAAGTCGTCACCGTCCTTGGGATCTTGATCATCCTTGCCCTCGTCGTCCTCCATCCCTCCACGTCGCTGAAGTTGAGGTCGTCCAGCGGTGAGGCCAGCGATGGAAGAGCTTCTTGGCCTTCCCAAAGTTGCGGAACTTCTTCTTGTGCGGAGGCAGTCTTGAGGGCTTCATGTTGCAGTTCTTATCGATGTAGTCGTTCTTGCTCGGACCGCCGTAGTCACCTTTGACCTTCCCGGCTTGGGGCGGTTGCTCGGATGTGGTTGGGGCCACCACACTCGAAACAAATCACAGGTCCTCCTCTTCTTCCATCCCTCCTTCTCTTGAAAGCATGGAAAAACTTCCGAGCTAGGAGGGCTAGTTGCCCATCAGCAAGCTGCTCTAACTGATCATCAGTTATGTCACGAGAAGCGACCGGGGAGAAACCATAAGCGAATCGAAGAAGATCCGAAGTGGGATCGGTGACTAAGGCCATCGACTCGGACTTGACCTTGAGAGACTATGTCAATCTCGTGAGTCTTGGCGCGAGTAAAGTGCATCAAGAGTCGAGTCGAGAGGTCCGTGGTATCCTTGATGGTAGTCACCTTCATCTCCCAAACACGTAAATCAAGAGCTGCGAGCATCTGACGAGCATTGTCCGAGTCGGGGTATGTAAGACCGACCGCTCGGAGGTTACTCAAGATCTTGTGAAAACGCGCAAAGCACTCATCAAGGGACTCGCCAGCGAGCATTTCAAACTTGTTGTACTCTCGCTTGAACTGGTCCTGTCGAACTGTCTTGATCTGGGTGGTACCCTCATGGTAAGCGTCGAGGGTCACCCAGATGTCGAAAGCCGACGTAAGATGAGATATGCGATCAAACTCGCTTCGGCTCAAACCTTGGATTATAATGTTCCTTGCCTTAGCATTGGCCTCAACATCGGGCATGTTTCCCATATTGATGTTTTCATCGGCAGGAACAGCGAATCTGACCTTCACCTTCCGCGGATGGCATACCCCGAGCACGGATGTATGTTTCCATTCGGCTCTTCGGAAGGGTAATCGGGCCATCAAAGGCGAGAGGCTTGGTGGAATACTTGTCCGTTACCATGGCTCACAGGCCGGTTAAAGATCTATCGAAAAGAGCTAGCAGGCTCGATACCAATTGAAGGACGAAATGGCAGCAGAGGGGGTGAATGGTGCCTTAAAAATTTAGATCCTCCCCTCTCAAGTGTCCACACTTCAATCCAAAAAACTTTCTATTAAACAAAAGCTTGATGTGAATCAAATCCAAAGAGTTAAACAAAAATGGGAACATTACATCCGGATATCGGAGCTCAATTCTACCTTGCGGTAGTTCCGCTTTCGGTCACGGAAGTTCGCGCGTGAAGTTCCGCCTTGTACAAATGGAAGTTCGATTATCTTGACCGAAGAACGAGACGTCTTGGAAATTTCCAAAAATCCGAAATACTCAAAGATTGTTGCTCTTCTCGGGTCAAGTCTTACAGGACATCATCCTAAACAACATCTTGACCTCATTGAAAAGGAATCGCAGACAAAGATTGATTGATCAAAGCAAAATCGGATTTCTTAAATATTTGGCAAGAAAGACCAAAAACCACAATTAGCAAGATTCTTAGATTCTTGGCTCATGAAACTTTAAGGATATATTAGCAATATCAATACGACTCTAGATATCAAGTTTCATGCCATCTAATAAGAGGAATCAAAAGTTTCACCAAAACCCTAGATATTCAACATGAACAGAGAGGGAATAAAAGAGGCATAAACAAAGAACCAAAACCTCAGAATTTCATTGATAGGAAACAAAAGATTACAGAGGAAAACACAGAGGAATGATTACACAAATTTCAGTTCATCCTCTCCAACTCAACAACCTCTTAAAAAGCAAAACAACCTCTCCAAAGGCTCTTTAGCTAAAGCTAACCCTAATTTTCTCTCACCAAAAAATCCCACCAAACAACCAGGGGTTCACCTCTATTTATAGCCCTTGGCTAACGGGTCTCAACTTTGTTATCTTTGGCTAAACCCTAACGAGACCGCTTCCACTTGTGCGCTTTGCGAAATTACCCTTTAGCCTCGCACACCTATACGAAGCTCCGCATTCCTTGTTGTTCACGACTACGCAACCGCCTCGAGTGCGCCGTCTTCGACACATCTTTACCGTTCGACCTCAAGCGCGCTGCGTCTAGTCCGGTCTCCACGTGTCTCGCCACGACTCCACCTCGATGCCCTGCAACCAGCACAGACAAGAAACACATCACATAGCATTGCTCAAGATAATAGAATCATCATTTGCATTTAACTCAACTCAATTCACACTCAAAAATCAAAACTATGCCTTTCTGCACAGTTCTGCCCACAATCGGAAGTTCCGCTCTTACCGTTGCGGAAGTTCTGATTATCGGACCGTCCGCACTTCCAAGGCGGAAGTTCCGATTATCGGACCGTCCGCACACCCAGGTTGGAGGATCCGATTGTCGTCACAGCAGAATACTCTTGTCAGTATTTTCGGACGTTCCGCGTTCCCACGTGCGGATGTTCCGATTAACTCAACAGAACAAAATCGTCAGGATAATCGGAAGTTCCGTTTTACCAAAGCGGAAGTTCCGATAATCGGAACTTCCGTTTTTCAGAACCGGAAGTTCCGCATTATCTGAAAACAAACCGGCGGCGGCAAGCGCA
Source organism: Hsuehochloa calcarea (assembly GCA_036346395.1). Lineage (NCBI taxonomy): Eukaryota > Viridiplantae > Streptophyta > Magnoliopsida > Poales > Poaceae > Hsuehochloa > Hsuehochloa calcarea. The sequence goes on from CM070600.1 coordinate 36,137,898, forward strand.
AAGAATCCAATCACAAACTTTTCAACACAGCGTCAAATACTCATCACTCGAAAGGGGACCATACTCACATGGTCTCGGTGTGGTATTGTCGGCCGTCTTGCGCCAAAGCCGGGGCCCTAAGCGCCCGGCGACCATCGTCGGCCGCAGTGGTACCGTCTTGCGAAGGCGTGCCCGAAGTACTGCAAGGCCGTTAACGACACATGGGCTCCCCATCCGACCGTCTTGAAACACGGACCAAGAGTCGACATGCGTGCGAGTTGGCGGGTTACGAAACTGGGAAGCACAAAGGAAGGCGGCGGGAGGCCCTCACGAGCCGCCGTGGCCGACCATGATCTTCTGTGAAGGGTTCGAGTTAGACACGCTGTCGGGACCGAAGATGGTGAACTATGCACGGCGGGCGGCCGAGGAAAGTCGGTGGAGGCTCAAAGCGTCTTGGCGTGCAAATCGTTCGTCTGACTTGGGTATAGGGGCGAAAGACTAATCGAACCATCTAGTAGCTGGTTCCCTCAGAGTTTCCTCGGGATATTTGGAGCCCATTACGAGTTCTATCGGGTAAAGCCAATGATTAGAGGCATCGGGCATAGCGCCCTTGACCTATTCTCAAACTTTAAATAGGTAGGGCGGCGTGGGTTGCTCGGTGAGCCACGCGCAGAATCGCGACTCAAGTGGGCCATTTTTGTAGCGAGCTAGCGTCTGGGATGAGCCGAAGCCGGGTTACGGTGCCCAACTGCGCGCTAACCTAGAACCCACAAAGGGTGTTGGTCGATTAAGACAGCAGGACGGTGGTCATGGAAGTCGAAATCCGCTAAGGAGTGTGTAACAACTCACCTGCCGAATCAACTAGCCCCGAAAATGGATGGCGCCTGAGCGCGACCCCACCCGGCCGGTGGCGGCGCCATGCCCGATGAGTAGGAGGCCGGTGGGCGGCGCCAAACCCGGCGCGAGCGGCGGAGCGGCCGTTGGTGCGAGATCTTGGTGGTAGTAGCAAATATTCTAATGAGAACTTTGAAGGCGAAGAGAAAGGTTCCATGTGAACGGCACTTGCACATGGGTAAGCCGATCCTAAGGGACGGGGTAACCCCGGCAAAGAGCGCGATCACGCGCGTACCCCGAAAGGGAATCGGGTTAAGATTTCCCGGCGGGATGTGGCGGTTGACAATGACGTTAGGAAGTCCGGAGGCAGCCGTGGGGCCTCGGGAAGAGTTATCTTTTACCTTAGCGGCCCAACAACCACAGAAGCAGTTCGGTAGGAGGTAGGGTCAATGCGGAAGAGCACCGCACATCATGCGTTGTCGGTGCGCCCCGTGCCCATGAAAATCGGAGGACCGAGTACAAATCCACGCCGGTCGTACTCATAACGCATCGAGTCTCAGGTGAGCGACCTCGGCCAATGGAACAATGTAGGCAAGGGAAGTCGACAAAACGGATCCGTAACTTCGGGAAAAGGATTGGCTCTGAGGGTTGGGCTCGGGGGTTCTGGCCCCGAACCCGTCGGCTGTCGGCGGATTGCTCGGCCGCTCGCGGCGCGAGCGGAATCCTTCGTCTTGGCCGAGGGGCGGACAGGGAGCGACCCCCTCGGGGCCTTCCCCGGGCATACCTCATCGGGATCGCTGAAAGGATCCTCGTCATTGGAAGAGTCAGTGTCATGGCTGTTCTTGGTCATGAAACACATGCCTGTGAAGTCATGGGCCTTCTTCTTGCCACGGGAGTCACTCTCGTCGTCCTTCGTCTCCGAGTCCATATCGCTCATGTTTACATTCTCTAGAGCGTCAAGGACCCGACTGAAAAACTTGCGATAGTTTGTCTTCTTGGGTTTAGCATCCCTCGCTTGAGGATGCCTTTGTGACTCCTTCTCCTCCTTGCCCTTCAGCTTGGGGCACCTAGAGCGAATGTGGTTTGGCTCACCACATTCAAAGCAAGTGATAGGGTCACCTCTCCTCCTGTTCCTCACCTTGTTGTATGCTCTCGTGAATTTGGTGGATAGGAGGGCTAAATCATCTTCAGGTAGTCTCTCAAGTTGCTCATCGCTCAAAGAATGCAAAGCTGATAAAGAAAAACCCGATGAGCTAACATCCAAAGAATCAGAAGAAATACCCTTAGATTGGTCGACCACTAAAGCCATCGACTCTGTCTTGGGGAGACGCGAGATAAAATCAATCTCATGCGTCTTCAACCTCGAGTATAGCTTATCCATGGTAAGCTCATACATGACAGTGTTGTTATTGATGGAAGTGATCTTCATTCCCCAGACCTTCACATCAAGAGTACGCAAAAGTTGGCGTGCATTTTCGACTCGATGAAAGCGAGGTCAGCAATGCGGAGATCATGAAGAATCTTAGAAAATCTTCCCCACAGCTCATCTAAAGACTCACCAGGTCTTTGCTCGATCTTGGAGTAAATTTTCTTGGTGGTTACATCTCACTTCCTTGATCATGATGGAGCCTTCGTGATAATCATAGAGAGTCCGCCAGATCTCATGAGCAGACCGAAAATGAGCGACACGCTCAAACTCTGATTGACTAAGGCCTTGGATCAAAAAATTCCGAGCCCTGCTGTTTGCCTCCACATCTGGAGTGATCACATCGTCATCGGCTCGCATGACATAAGGATTTTTTACCTTAAGCCAAATTGCATGCCCTTGAGCCTCGATGTAGGCCTGCATTCGGGCCTTCCAGTAAGCAAAATCAACTCCACCAAAAATATATAGTTTGGTTGAATACTTGTAAGTCGCCATGGCTCCAAAGACCGGTTAAGATCCATGAGAAGAGCTAACCGGGCTCTGATACCACTTGTAGGACCGTAAAGGCGACTAGAGGGGGTGAATAACTTTTCTCCTTTAGCTATGAAAGCTAAGAAGATCAGTAAACGCACAGAGGAAGCCTTGTGCTGAATTCAATTACCCCCTTTAACCACAATACACAAATATGGAGAAATGATCTCACTGGGCGGTCGGACCGGTGTCTTCTTTGTGATCGACTGGCGGTCGGACGGAAGCCTCAAGCTAGCGATCCGATTGTCGGGCGGTCGGACCGGCGGTGTAAAATCGGTCAAACCGATTTAGTCCAGAGGCAACACACAATGCCCAAATCCAAAACAAAAATTGGTCCAACTTTTGATTCAACCAATGAAACTTGACCAAATTTGGAGCACACCTCCCTAAGGATATCTAAGACCAATTTCTACTGACGATCGTCCAGATCCACTTCGAAGAAACGATCTCTCCAAGATTTACCAAAGAAATGTTCTAAAACCTAGAAATATGAAAATCTTGATCCAAGACTTGCTTGTGGGGGATTGATGATCTAGATGATTCTAGGAGTATTCCCACACATCAAAGCAAGATAAAATCGGTCAAGAGAGCAAGCATAAACACTTGGATCAAGGAAGCACCACAATCATCAAAAGAGAGAGGAACACAAAAGAGACTTCACCCTTAAGCAAACATCAATAGATTGATTGATTCAATAAGTTGCTTACAAAGCCACTCCCTCAAGGAGGACAAGAGCTCAATCCAAGAGCACACTCAAATCTCCTCTCCTCTCCTCTTCTCGCCTAACCCTAACCCTAGAAATGGATTTTGCAAATGAGGGCTTAAGTGCTTCTGGGGGGTTTTCCATCTCCCCCCTTTCTATTTATAGGAGAGGTTAGGGTTTCTCACATGGGCTCCCATTAAGGCCCAACACAAATGGGATCCACACACACACATCAATCTGTTGAAGCAATCGCCTGCTTCATGTAACAGCCCAAAATTTCAATTTCAGTTGAAAATAAGACTTTAATTATTTTTGTGGATTTTCTAGAAATTTTAAAAGCATTTCCCTAATTATTTTAAAGCTAAAATAATTTATGTGCAAAATCTATTACCAACTAAAAGTTGGAATTATTTTATTTAAGTCCAGAATGCTCTTGAGAATTTCTGTGAATTTTCTAAAACATTTTGGACTTTATTTGATATTTTCTAAAGCTTATTTGAATTTCTAGGATTAAATAAATTGGAAAAAGAATTTAAATCCTCGACATTGATCTTGGGCGAAGCCCGAGCCTTGTCTTGGCGCCTCGGCCCAATTCTCCCCGCGCACGATTGATGCGGGCCGTCCGATCGGAATCGGACGGCCGACATCAATCCACCCCGCGCTCTTCTCCCTCTCTCTGTCTCGCCGACAGGTGGGCCCCACCGGCATCTTCTTCCTCCCCGCTTTCTTCCCCGCGCACCCGTCGCTCTCGCTGCCATTACCGCGACGTGACCGCACCTTCACTCCGCGAATCTCTCCCCACCTCCTCGCCATCACGTGCATTAACACCGAGTTCTCTGCGTTCATTCCGCCTTTACGCCCTTCTTAACCCCGATGCGCCGCTTGGCGCCTTCAAGCCCGAGATCACGCCGCCATTACTCCCAGCGTGAAGCTCGCCTCCGGCCTCCCTCGCCTATAACAGGCACCCCAGTTGCGCCTCTCCTCCCTCATTCTATTCCCCCCTCTCGTCCCCTCAAATCGCTCTCGTTCGCGGCAATTGAGTTCCTCCCTTGGTAGCGAAAGTCCTCCGCCACCTCTAGCGCCGCCTCCGGTGCCCTCCGCGCCGGCGTCGCCACCATCGGCATTAGCATCCTCCGCGATCATTGTGCGCACCTCGGCCTCGCTGAAGACCCGGAGCCCCCCGCGCGATTGACCAAGCCTCGCGTAGCCTCTCTTCATCGCCGCGACCCTCCGACCCGCATCACCACCACCGGTGGCGCCCTCGCATCGGCATCGTCTCACGAGCATTTTGCGCACCTCGCCGGGCTTCGCCCGGCGCCGCCGTTCGCGGTGCCCTCGGCTCCGTGCTCCTCCCGGCGTGTGTGGCACCGCGTGGGCGCGCCTGACCTCCCTCGCACTTCTTTGTGCACCAAGTCCACCGTGGACCCGTGCCACGCCGTGGACTGAGTCCACGACTGTGCGGGCCCACATGTCAGCCTCTGTACACAGTACGCTGACGCAATAAATGGAATTTCCTTTAGAAATTTAATTCGGGAAATTCGGAAATTCTGATTTTGGAATTTAATTTAGGATTAAACTTCCAGGAGCTCGTATTTCTTCATACAAACTCCGATCTAGGTGATTCAAATTTCTAAATTTGTATAAAATTAAGATCTAGCTAACTAAACCAAAATTATTTAATTTGGAGTTAATTTGTATTTTCATTTGAATTTATTTGAGTTCATTTGAATTCTGTTTGAATTTGGATTATTCTCGCGTATAGATTTTGACGACTCCGTAGAGCTTGATCCTATTGAAGAAGTAGAATACCAAGATTTTGAGCAAGGCAAGTTACACCATTGACCATTTTGCCCCTAATATTTAAAATTATTTAATTTCTGTTCTAAATCATTATTGCATGCATAATTGTATTTAATTATTTTAAATTCCTGTTTTAAATACTTAATTATTCCAATTCCTTTGTATAGCCACATTTGAATGTTGTATTACCAATTCCTTGTCACCTTAGTCAAATGAATTTAAAAATAAATATATGCTTAGCAAATGCTTATACCATGAAACATTTGATTTTGGGAGAATTTAGCCAAAATTTCAAAATTTGATAAAAAGCCTATGACATGGTTTTGTCATGGTGGACTTTTGCAAAAGTCTTTGAAAATTATAAAAATAATAATAAAAGAAAATGGTTTGTACTTGGGCAAAAATGGACCGTTGGTGGGTGCAGGTTTATGCACGGGCTCGTCTGGTTAGGATTGAGGCACAGGGTTTTTATTGAAAGTTGCCCAAGTAGGTTAAGGACCGGTCTTTGAGCCGCACCTTGCAAAGCTCCACCGTACTACCACATGTTCTGTATGGGCAGAACAAGGCTTAATAATTTATCTTACCTCATTATTGTTTGTGCCATTTTTGTTGTGTGGGTGTCGGTTAGACTTTATTCCCACTTGGCGCAAGAGGGGGCTTCCGGCAGGTGGTTAGCCTAATGGAAGTGAAACCTTAGCGGGCATATTAATAGTGAGGTAGTGCATTGGAAACACCTTGTGATAATTGCCTAGTCACACGCCTAAGGAAGCGTGCATTGACCGACATAACGGGCAAATTATCTCGTGTGGGTAAAGTTGTGCCCCTCTGCAGAGTGTAAATCTATTCGAATAGCCGTGTTCACGGTCATGGACATGCTGAGCAAAGCCACTCTAAGTTAGATTTTGTTTTAGGTTTTAAAATAACTTTGGACATGATTTGAGGATGGTTAATCCTTGTGTTAAAATTGGGCGGGTAGCCTTGTGATAGGAGGGTATCCTTCGTCCTGTTTCATATGGAGGTTATCCACTATACAATGATAAATTTTAAAATATGATTTTAGCTATGGAATAAAAATGTGCCTTGAAACTTAGTATAACTATTTAAACCCAAAAATACTGATTTACGCAAATACACCCTACAACCTTCCTTTGAATAACTTATGCATGCATTCTAAATTCTGTATTGGGTGTAATTTGCGAGCACAGTTGAAGTGCTCACTCTTGCTGAATATTATTATTCAGGAAAAGACTACTATCCGGAAGGTGAGGAGCAGGACGATTAGGCAGCGACCTCCAGACGATTGCCTGTGGCGTATCGTGTGGCTTACCATTATATTTTGCTTCCGCTTAATGTTTTATTTGGCCTCAGACCCAAATTGTAATAAATTCTATGCTTATTAATAAACACGCTGGATTTGTGATAACATTTTTGTGACTGTGTACACTGGAAATCCTGGACTAGTGTATGAACACAGAGAATTCGGGATCCTTCGTTCTCGGGTTCGACACTTCACCACGTGTAGGTTCATCAGTGGCCCTTATCATGTCAGCAAGTCTCTCCCGTCCGAATCCCATCAGAACCTCCAAGACACTTGCACCGACCCCCGCGCCGCTAGATCCAACCAGCTGCAACGAACTACCCGTTCTATCCATCTTGTTCATTCTGCACCCTGCTTGAGTCACATGACCTCACCCGGCATCCATGATCGTTCTGGACCTCAACTCTCCAAGCATAGTCCCGATCCACCTCACCGTTGACGTCGTTGACCTGCAAGCCACCTACATAGCAATAGACAAACAAATCGTCTCCGGGAACAAGTTCTTCACAACTTGACCCACGTTAGCTCAACAATGCAATATGCAACAATAAAGCATTGAAACTCATGCATTAAACACAACGAAAACACATCAATGCCAAAATGGCCGAAGTCCAAGTGGAAGCCGGTCTGACCGCCCCACCAAGCCGGTCGGACCGATTTCCCAGCTGTCGGACCGATTCCTGAACGGCGGTTTGACCGCCCAAAAAGACCTAGCCAAATTTAAACTCGGAAATCCGCAAGCTCTCTGGAATTTTCAAACTGATAGAACTTTTGACTGGGAGCTCCAAAAATTATGTGACCACATCCAGAAGACTCACCTCTCATGCCTACACAACCTATTTTTGGCCTAGCCCCAAACTCCATCATAAACTATGGCCGGTCGGACTGCCACACGGCCGGTCTGACCGGCGACATAGCCGGTCGGACCGCCAATGACTGTGAGCAGTTTGCAGCGAGATTTCACAAACCAACAACGCCATTGCCAATTGACTCATCAGTCTAAGATCATGCACATATCCCCACGATATCCACAAAGTGTTAAATCAATCTATTCGAATAGCCGCATCCGAGGTCATGGACATGATCGGGGATTTCACACGAGTGGTAGATTTTCATAAAATCTTTGGGAAGAGAGCTGTGTGATCTAAGTCATATGATTGTGTGAATAACTTAATTAGGTTGTGTGTTCATTGTGAAAATAAATGTTAAACTATTATTGTTTATTTATTTTAAATTATGTTTTCAATCTATTATTTGTATTCAATTGCAAATGTTGCATTTATGCAAAATTACCACAAAAGTCATTCCTTTAAACAATCAAACAAAATAAGACATCATCTATAAACAGCATTCTGTGGTATGACTTGCGAGTACGGTTGTGTACTATACTTATTTTAAACAATCAACAGAAGTGGAGGAATCTTCGCTTGCATTTGAGGAGGAATTCTACGAAGGTGTTGATCGTTAGGGTTTTGATCCCAGTCAGTTTGCCTGTGGTGATCTTGATGGGATTCCGCTGAAGTCAGCCATGCGAAGCTTAATAAATGTAAACTCGACCATAAGGTCACAACCATTATTTGCTATTCAAATTAGATGTTTATTCTATTAATCATTTTGTGTGGATCGATATTCATAGATGTTGACACTGTGTGCACTAGTGTGATCCTGGACTAGTGCAGAATACATAGAGGGTCCAGAATTGCATTTTTGGATCCCGACAATACTACTCAGACATATTCACTTACACAGATCTATATCGCCCACTAATCACACTGCAACCGACCCAACGACAAAGAAAACACGATCTATTACGAAAAAAAAATCCGAATAATGGTCATACCCTACATACCAACACAACCTCAGGTCTGTTTCGTTAGCGTTTCAAAAAAAAAAAAAAAAAAAAAAATGTTTCCGATCACTACTAATTCACTACTACTCTATACAGGCTCTACAATGACTGTTTCCAATCACCGCAACAATCGCTACTTCTCCAGCAACAACTCCTCGCTTTTGTCCACCCGTTTGAAAACTGCTATCTATCAATATTGTGCATGACATTACTCCTCTGGCCTACACTATTGCTCCTTCAAGACCTATTTTGTAAACGTTCCCATCTTAACTGTGTCCATAGCCATCTACGGTTTGCTTGTACACATGCTTTGAACCAGTCCTTTCCCTCCATGTGAAATGCCACACATTACTGCCATATTGTATATATACTTATCCAGCTATTCCGTTCATTTATATAAATGCGTTAAGATTTACATACTCTTCTATATTAGGTATCACCGCGTACGGTCGCATTCTATGTTATCACTACTCCCAATACTAATAGGTTAAAACAAGCTTTGCTAAGCTAAAATTTAAAAATACTCCCTAAACATTCACACCCGCGCGTGTATGGCGCGAGTTATCTTCTAGTTGTTATGACAGGTGATACCACTGATCATACGAAATAAATGAAGAGTTTTCTTTATTTTATGAAATACCACTTCAAATATTGGCATGTCAGTAAACTCTATGTCTCACCTCTCCTTCGGCCACAGGATTGCCAACACCACCGATTCTCGAAGACATCTCTAATAGTTAGAGATAACTTTATCTTTAACATGTGGATAAAGCTCCAGTGCATTAAACCAATATACATAATAATAGACTGTGCAGAGCAGAGCCAGAGCCAGGGCTAGAGCCAGAGCGTAGTCATATAGTCATATGACTGATAGATGGTCCAGTTCTCGCTACAGGAGATTGTGCTGGGCAACTCGTCGACAAGTGAGTAATATCTGCCGGTATCCTCCAAGCTGCATGGACGCGTGGGCTGGATACACTATCGAATTTCTCAGTTTTGCCACTCGAAACGAGTGGTGGTGAGGCCTAGGGTCCACGTGCAGTAGCCTAGCTTGCCTGCTGCCTGCTGGTGCTCCGTACCGCGTCACGGGTCTGTGCTAGGTTAGCTTGCCCGCCCAGAGGTTTTGTTTCACCCTAGTAGTACCTATTATCAAACGTACACTAAGTGCACTGTATGGTCCAGTTCTTTAGTTATGTGATCAACTTTTAATTGTGTGGCCAGTGTTTTTTAAAACATACGGTTATATTTATTTATTTATATTTTATTGTGTGATCAAAGTATTTTGAAAGACATTGCTCTTAATTTACTGACTTTAGCTGTCAATTTTTTTGGTCCAACTCTATCTTCTTGAGTTGGGCGTCAATGGCTTTTACTCCTAGGAATCTACTAATCTATTTTATGTTCAAAACACATAGATATGCTAATATATGCTGTTAATTAGCTGTCTAGTCAAGGATAATCAATATGTGTTTCAAAGATGATTCGGTGTATAACCTTTCGATACAACGGGCGTGGGTCAGAACCATGCATGTACAAAAATATCTTCATGTTAGAAATCAAGGATCAATGGTCGCAGTTCCAATGAAGGGTGTAAAGCACAAGGAGCAAGCTTGCAAAGTACACCTCAGTATACTAATTTTGCAAAGAAAAAAAGTTTAATGAAGGCCACTTTGTCATTGGTTTGTGCACTAGCGCTGGTTCAAGAGAATCTTCGACAATTCTAATAACATTCGTTGGTCACTAAGAAAAACAATAGCATGCTGGTTGGTTACATAACCAAATTAAGTAGTGAAAAATAAAAACAGTAGTACTGTAGCCTTATTGGAATAGGCATGAGAAATACTCCTTGTTCTTTTTTACTTGATGTATTAGATCATGTGATGTCAAACATTCTAAAGTTTGACCGCCAATCTACTTAAAATTATCTACATTGGCTATACAAAATTTACATAACAATATTTATCGTTAAAAAGACTTGCATAATATTTTAATTTTATTAATATATCTTACAGTAAAGTTTTAAAAATAAATGGACAAAATCACATCTCGGAAATCTTAAAAAGTTGAAAATGTCAAGTAAAAAGAACAGGGGGAGTACAAGGAATAAAAAAGAATGTTTTTTTTTGAGAGAGGAATCTAAAAGAATTAATTGGAGACTTGGACGTGAATGGGCAGCTAGCCTGGATTATCACGTCTACCTTGATAGGCAGGCCCATTACTTTTTATGACAATCTTGGTGGCGCTCCCATTCGCTGTTCCAAATATTTATACTAGTTTATACGTAGTTGGACGCACGCGAGCAAACGGAATATCTCAGCACGGTCGCTGTAGGGCATAAAATATCACTTATCTGGTCGGCGGAGGGGTTTTCCTCAAACTGCTGTGTTTGTCAAGAAAGATAATGGAAAGAAACAGTGCTTCTTTGGTACTTTTGATTGGTGCTGCAGCACACGAGTACACTGGAGGCTCTTCACTTTGCATATAAAACGAGAATTATACTAGGCCGCGCTTTTGCAATAGACATAATTGAGCTGATTCAGTGTTAAGAATAGGTTTTTTTTTCTGGTTAAGTAGGGTATAATGAAGGGAAATAATGCACAGATTTACCTTATTGTGCTGGCAAAGGAAATAAGAAGAATTTAGATACAGTTATTAGGAGAACGTTTCCATTCAAACCCAGTTGAAGTAGTACGTCTACAGTCTACTTAAATCTTGACAAAGCTTGGTCCAAACCCATCCTAGCTAACTCAAGCCCTGAGCCAGCGCCTTATAAGCGCCTGGTCCAACTCAAAAAATATCCAAGAGACGTTCTTAATTTTTGGACGGCTATATATATGTCTTGATTAATTGATAGATGTCATGTCATTTATTCAATGAAATGGTGTGACATAGGATCACGGTTTGCACTGATCAGTGCAGAAAAGAAAAAAAAAATCAAGCATGAGGAGACTGATGAACCCTGCAATCATAGCATTCCATTCACATCCCTTGCTGATATCATAAACATAAGCCACTAAAATTAACTGTCAATTCAAACTCTGAATAAGTACACACATAATGGCATAGATATAATTTGATCACCAAAGACAAATAATGCTAAGATATCCTATGAAATGAAAGATTTCCTAGGAAAAGCACCCTGTTTTCCTATTATAGGCTGGGACTACGGACGCTGTGCTTTCGAGCCGTCACTTATCCAACTTGTCAAGTTGTCGCAGCTAGTGTGATTCCTGGCCATAGATATCTCTTAACCTAAATAAAGATTTTCCTTCTAAAATAATTATTAGCATAATCAGTGATGCTTTGCATGTTTTCTACTTTGGTTAGATATGTGTTTTAGGAGTGGCGTCTCTCTACATTAACTCATAGGATGTGTTACTAGAGAACTTTTTTTTGGTCCAGTATACCGAGCTAGCATTAATCGAAGATAGAAACGATTTGGCACATATAGAAGGGGTAAAAGTGATTATAGTTTTCTTGAGCACCATATTTATGTAGATAGGTTGATGGACGTAATAAAAATTGTGCGGATAATTGTCTGACTTTGTCTAATTTCCAACAACTGTTTGGTGATCGATGGAAATTAAATTAGCAAAACCTAAAGAGAGCTTACTCGTATATACGGAAACTTTTCATGATATATATGGGGAAGTTTTCCTTGTGTATTTCCCAACATGTGGGATTTAAAAGTACGTTTAAGCTTGTATGTGCGGGTCGTTAGTGCTGTAGTTTGGCGTAGTAGTTCTATATATGTTGCTTCACCTTGTAATTCTGTGCTAGCTTAGCCCCTAATTCATCCCATGTATTCGTGACCAAGCCATGTCACTCCTTATAGTGACACAACCTTGAACCTTTGATTACTCGATTTAATTTTAGGTGGGGACTCAGCCCCGATCCTCACCTTAGATTTATTTCTTATTGTGTTGTGTTGTGCTGCACTGAGCCCTACTTTAGAATTTTTTAGTGAGGAGCAACCAAGAAGTCTTGCCTTTCGAAGATATCCAATATACCTGTAACAGCTGCCACTCTATTTCCTTAAACCCACGATGTCAAATGTGTAGCCCAAGGATTCAAGACTACCGAAATACGAGATTACTCACAGAACATGTCATTAAAAATACAATTAAAGACTAAATTCCATCTGTTGTCCAGTAAAGCTTCACGCGGTGTTTTCATAAAGAAAATAAAAAATAAATATATATTTGCTAGCTCTTGATCGTAGAATTTCTTTTGAATTAGTGGTTAAACATAACAGCAAAGGATGATGTGCCCGTCCTGCGTATATACTAATTGTCGAATAATCCATCTAATTGAAATAAGGATATTGGAAACACCCTATCCCTTCCGTACTATTTGCCTAATACTCTTCATACACCAGACAAAATGTCACATGCCAATTAGTTATCAATCGACAACGTATAGCAGGTTCGCAGGGGAACTCATGGTCCCATATCTGTAGCTATCTTGTTTACTTCATAGTTCAATCTTGTTTCTTTGTTTAGAGTAAGTGCTACGTACCGGAGACGGCAAAGAAGCCACAGCCTTTGCCGAGTGCTTTTTCTCGGGCACTCGGCAAAGAGTCTATTTGCCGAGTGCCAGATAGAAAGCACTCGGCAAACATCTGGCACTCGGCAAATACATGGTTGCCGAGTGCCGAGCACTCGGCAAAACATTACACTCGGCAAAGGGCACCGCTGTTAAGGGCCGGCAGCCGCCGTTAACCCTTTGCCGAGTGTCTTCTCGTGACACTCGGCAAAGATGATATTTTGCCGAGTGTCTTCTAATGACACTCGGCAAAGAGGCCCCTTTGCCGAGTGTCATTTTTTAGCACTCGGCAAAACATATTTTTTTTCCACTTTTCACCTCCAAACTTTTTCTGCGGTCCTCATACAATACCTGGTACTCCATGTTCCAATGTGGCACATTTGTCAGACTTGTTCTATATTTTTTTAATTTATTTCAATTAATTGAATTTTCTTGGATAATTCAAATTATAACTGCTAGTCATTCGAATACTAAATGGAAAATTGATATTCATGTTATTTAGTATAATGTGAGGCCGTAACCAGGAACAGACCACCAATTTCGAACATCTTGTTCACGAAACATAACCACGAACTTGCGATCGAGTTGTTTTTAAATTGTATAAAAAGCAAACGAAGTCCGAAAATCATGAAACTTGGGAAGATGTCATGATATCGTATGTGGAGGCTGTGATAAAAATTTGAGAAGGTTTCGCGCAAGTTGTCACGTACGATGCTTGCAAACATTAGAAAAACAGAAGCATACGTGACAACTTCTTCGGAGATTCTTCGGTTTGCAAGCATCGTACGTGACAACTTGCGCAAAACCTTCTCAAATTTTTATCACAGCCTCCACATATGATATCATGACATCTTCCCAAGTTTCATGATTTTTTGACTTCGTTGCTTTTTATACAATTTAAAAACAACTCGATCGCAAGTTCGTGGTCATGTTTCGTGAACAAGATGTTCGAAATTGGTGGTCTGTTCCTGGTTACGGCCTCACATTATACTAAATAACATGAATATCAATTTTCCATTCATTATTCGAATGACTAGCATTTATAATTTGAATTATCCAAGAAAATTCAATTAATTGAAATAAATTAAAGAAATATAGAACAAGTCTGAAAAATGTGCCACATTGGAACATGGAGTATCAGGTATTGTATGAGGACCGCAGAAAAAGTTTGGAGGTGAAAAGTAGGGAAAAAAAATATGGTTTGCCGAGTGTCATTTTTTGACACTCGGCAAAAGGGCCTCTTTGCCAAGTGTCAGGAGAAGACACTCGGCAAAGTATCCTCTTTGCCGAGTGTCATTGTTTTGACACTCGGCATAGAATTGTAAATTTTTTTTTAAAAAATAAACCCCTCTTTGCCAAGTGTCGCCGATCAAGCACTCGGCAAATAGTTGTTTGCCGAGTGCTTTGTGGTCAACACTCGGCAAAAGAGGGCGGTCTTTGCCGAGTGCCAGATCGGGGCACTCGGCAAACAGGAGATATATAAGCGCGCCCGCGACGCGCCTCACACTACGCGCGCGCGCGCGCAACACACGCGACGCAACACACCGCACGCGCGCCGCCTAACGCGCCGCCGCCGCCGCGCCCGTGTGCCGCTTGCCCCGCCGCCGCCGCTGCGCCCGCCGCGCGCCCCCAGCGTGCCCGCCCTTGCCGCGCCCGTGCGCGCGCGCGCCCGCGCGCGCCCCGCGCCGCGCCGCCGCGCGCCGCCGCCCACCGCGCCCGTCACGCCCCCGCCGGACCGCTTCCGCGCCGCTGCCCGCACGCCACCGCGCCCCGCCCCACGCGACCCGCGCGCGCGCGCCGCCACTGCCGCAACCTGCAACGCCATGCCGCAGCATGCCGCGCCACGCGCCTTGCACCCGCAGCGCGCTCGATGGTAGTAACACCTTTGCACATACCGGTTTTCTTTAAAAACATGTTGAAGTGTTAAGCTGAGTATCGATTGAGATATATTAGTTTCTTATTTCATTCTGTATAGTCCTTCAAAATGCATACATATGTAGCTTAAACCCGCCGACGCACCTCCCCTCCATCCCTGTACAAAACATGCATGCATGCACAAGAGGTTATTTGCAATGCAATAAGTTTGATTGACTAGTAGTCAATTGACATGTATGTAGCTTAAGCCCTAGCTGAAAGATGACGACACCATATAAATACAGAATCATGCATGCATGTATCTATGTAAAAATGTACACTAGTATACAGTAGCATCATTGTACATTTGAAGGTACTATTTGGACATACAATGACTCCTGATGAGAGAGTGCAAACCAACAAACAGGAGTTCCAAAGGCCCAGTGGCATGCATATGTAGGTACAGTGCTAGCTTGCAAGAATTAAGAGAGAGGAGGCCTTCCAAATGAGATGATGCAAGCGTAGAAAGAACATAACTAAGGCAGTATATATATGAGCAGTGCAGTGCTATTAACCTAATATGTATGTATGATCAATTAAGCTTGTTTTTGCCATCTGCTCAATAGGTTTGCTCCTAAAAACTTCCCTTTTGCAGACTCAACTACTGTTTTTTCCTGCTAAGATATATATCTTAAAAACAAACTGGTTTGACAACCAGTCTTCTATGCAATTCAACATCACACAAACAGATAGATGTAAGCAGATCATAATTTAGAAGAGCACATAAAGTGATGCATGGTTCACATCCCTAGTGGATAGATGATCTAGTTTTTTTAAAAAAACGTAGATAGAATGATCTAGTTCTCTGATTGGTATGTCACTTTGTTATTGCTATATCACTTTGTTGAATGCCATTCTCTGATTGGTCGGCCCAGTTTATTCTCTGGTTAGGCGTAACCTAGTTAGGCGTCTCCCGTTCGAAAGAGATACGGTTGAAAATATGCCAGATTTGTTTGTTCTTGATTAATCAGCTCTTACTTCAAATTCTGTTTTATGTTCTTTTTATAAGTTGCCAACTCAATGAACAAAATAGCAGGCTATTCTTAAGACGGTAAAGATGATCCGTGGCATAACATATACAATTCTTGGTGATTTGAGTGTACAGAGAAGTGAAACATATCACAGAAGTGACTTGGTCCGTGGCACTCCGAGCGTGTAGCTCTGGCGTACCCAGGAGCGAAATCCTGGGCGTACTCAGGAATGAACCCTGAGCAGTCCCAAATATGTGATTTGGGTGGACTCGAGCCAGATCTCGAGCGTGCCTGGGCGCGTGGATCCAGGATAGATGTAGGTTCGCACTCAAAGGCAAGCTCTGAGCAGTCTCAAACCTGTGGATTTGGGCGGTCTCGAGAACGGGATCTCGAGCGTGACTGAGCACGATAGACTCAGGTAGTATAGGATTTATAAAAGATTACTTCATTGTTAGAACCTTGTTATATATTAAGGGGGGATGAGTGCTTATTATTTGATAGAGTTCCACATGTGCATGTCGGCCATCGTGCCGTTGGTTTTCTTGCAGGTTTTGGAAACCTCACCGTGCAGGGGAGGTGCTACCGAAATTTTGTATTGATAGTTTTATGTTTCTTTTTTTGCAGAGAAGAGCCAGTCGGAGCGGCGCCGGAGTACCTCGGCGACCCCGATCGCCTTCCTCGACGCTGCGGGTCTGCCTGCACCGTGAAGGACATGCATTACGAGGCACGCGTCCAGACCATCGTAACATACAAAGCTACCTACCTTGGTTCGAAGATCAACAAAACTCAAGCAAGAAACATGAGGCTGACCCGGGAAGAATACATACAGGTAAATATAGAACATTAATACTGATTTTTACGAGATTAAATGCGCTTAATTTGATCTTCTTATATGTCATATACTTGATGGCGTGTAGGTGCCTCCGTGGTGGTGCGCCGACATCTCGATCTTTGAGCACAGATGGTGGACAAGTGGTGCGCTTGCACGAGTGGGAGGAGACACACAACGCTTCTTGGGAGCGGCGTTTGATGATGCAGTGCACCACACCATCAAGGCAATCGTAGCCTCGGCGAATTCGCGGCTACATGGGTACGCAATTCATTTCTTTATTATAACGCTCAATTCGCATAATTTCTAATCATCTTGCTGTTTTTTTCGCGATCGTCGTCACATGGTGGCCACCTTGCTCCCGATTCAAGGCATGGGCTTTGGCCCACAAGGGCAAAGCGACGTCCGGCGTCGACTACAACCGGAGGACCCGCCCTCGGTGTCTGACAATGCGACCGATCCACACCGCCTCGGTGAGTACACATCGATGGCAAGAGGCGGTCTATGGGCGATGCGATCCGAGCACCCGGGATCTTGATGGAGAAGTCGTCATGAGAGGGAGGAGGCAAGAAGCATGGGCGATCTTGGATTGGCGACAACACACTCGACACGGCCACTACTCCCCTCTCTCCAGATTCGATCAAGAAGCACGAGCTCAAGCCCGACCATACGCCACGGTAGGACCACGCGATCCGGATGGAGGCACTCCAGGTTATTTCTGTTTTATTCAATGCGTTCATTAATTTTTACATACCTTTGCTTTGCATTGTAACATTGGGGTGGAATATTGTAGGCCCAGTGGAAGAAGAAGAGTCTACGGGAGGAGATGGCGGCGAGGATGGAGGCCGATCGGCAGAGGAATGATGCCGAGCGGCAGAGGATGGAGCAGATGTTTCAGTGGATGCAAAGTCTTGGCGAGAGGATGGGTCAACCTCTGCCACCGGAGCTATTCCCTCCTCCACCTCCTCCTGCAACTACTCCTGTGAGTTTGCCTTCTCTACCTTGAGCTCTTTACTTACCATGTTTATTGCTTTCGCTTGTGCTTTGCTTTACCTTAAATCTTGTCTCACACATGCAATGTCTTCTCCTTTGTGCAGAATCAATCGGCGGCTTCGAATGATGTGCCTCGTGACTCATCACATCAGTCGGGGTGGCCAACTTGGTGAATGATGGACTATATGTGATATATTGTGACTTGTGATATGTGATATGTGATATATTGTGACGTGTGGTGATATATGTGATATATTGTGACTTGTGGTGATATGTGATATATTGTGACTTGTGGTGATATATGTGATACATTGTGGACTATATGTGATTACTTGTTGATATATCTGTGATATTGTGATTTGTTTGAGTGGGGTGCAATAAACAATTAAAATAGTAAGTTTTTGGCCACTTTGCCGTGTGTTACACTCGGCAAAGGGACGCTTTGCCGAGTGTCATGGTAAAAATACTCGGCAAAGTAACGGTTCTGAGCATTCTGAGAAAATAGGTTGCCGAGTGTTTAATCTTTGCCGAGTGTCATGGTAAAAACACTCGGCAAAGTGATGTACTTTGCCGAGTGTTTTTACCATGACACTCGACAAACTCTCTCTTGCCGAGTGTCATAGGAATGGCACTCGGCAAGGACAGCTTTGCCGAGTGTCATTACCATGACACTCGGCAAGCGATAGTTTGCCGAGTGTCATTCCCATGACACTCGGCAAAGATTGCCCTTGCCGAGTGCCATTCCGTCCTGGCACTCGGCAAACCACGCCGTCACCGTGTTCTCCCCGTCCACCACCTTTTTTTTGCCGAGTGTCGCTTCGGCACTCGGCAAATCCTTGGATTTGCCGAGTGCTCGATGAAAAGCACTCGGCAAAGAGCTTTTTGCCGTCAGAAACTATGCCGTGTGATCTATGCCGTGGGTGGCACTCGGCAAAGACTTTGCCGAGTGTTTCTCGTGCTTTGCCGAGTGCCACCGGCACTCGGCAAAGCTGCTGAGCCCGGTAGTGTACTTTTCTTAATCTTCCTGGTCCCTGATCTGTACGTACGTTCATTTTCATAATTGTAGTAGCATAATGGTCAAACCTACAGTCATTTTACTCATGTACGTATATTTACATGAACCACTGTGTACTTTAATTTGCTTTGTAGAAATCATGCACACAAATAACTTTCTCAATTAAATTGATGCAAAACGTACATGAAAAATCTTGCAATTTACTTATATGAACTAATTAACAGAAAAAAAATACTTTTGTATATAGCACCATGTTTGAGTTGATTGAAAGAGAGAGTGGATTAGCTTCTGAACTTTGATTTGCAATTATATCTATTGGCTTATATATGTTGACTTATTTCCTATGAGTCTAAAAAATGAGAAAAGTGAACGAAATGTTGACATAATGTAGCATGCCGAAAGTTTTGGTCATCTTATATATAAACTATATTAATAAAAAAATCTTACTCAATTTCTTTGTGTCTAATTCCTATATTTTTCATGTTCCTATATTTCTCAACTCATGCGTGTCCTAATGGGCCCTAAAGGCTACAGTTGTATAATCAACACATGCATAAATATACACCGATCGACTGCAACATTCCTCACATCAGAATACTGAAGCACTAACTGCAATATACAGTAGTACCTCTCCTATATCCTTGTCTTTGCCATGCACCTTAATTACTCTCGATCTATAGGACGTACATGAGATTTTCTCCTCGTGACACGCATTACTGGCTTCGTCATAATTAATTTAAACTGCATCGGATATTAGTCTCCAGATAGAAATGCTGCATATGGATTGGGTGAAGGGAGATGCTTGGGCTCCGGGACCATGACAGTAGAATATGTTGTAAATATAACAGCAAACATTCAGAATTAATATATCCAACAGAATATATATGGCTCATGCAATGGACGAACGGGCAAGCTCAATTAATAGGGGATATGGGCCTTGTGTTTATTTACCATAAAAACTGATGGAGCAGCTATTTATTTCCTAACGTACGCAAGAACAACTATAAATAACTATGTTTCTGTGATATGTTCTCTTCTTAATGTAAGTGAAATTATTTCCACTAAAAAATTAGGTTTGCCGGTAAACCAAAAGAAACTAGATCCACATATTGTATTTTTAATAAAATGATGTACTTGTCATCCTGAATTTTTTTGGTAGTACGAGAGCATATAATTTACTTCACTCTTAACACAATGTATTAGCCCCCTTTGAATTTGTTTTAGACCTATTAGGCCCTTGAAATCTAGCTTGCTACATAACCTAATTAAAGAGCAATACATAGAGCAGAAGCAATCCTCACCGTCTTTAGACGTTATGAACGGTCTAGATCCGTCAGCCGATCTGAACAAAAACCAAACACATGCTCACGCTCGGCAGAACACACGCAGAAAACCAATCGGAAGATGAAGCACATGCTCGGCAGATGCACATGTAGGAAGCCGATCGAAGATGAACACAGGCTGGAGCCTCATGCGATGTATTCAACGGATGAACACACGCACAATATGGAACCTCATGTGATGTATTCGACAGATGAACACACGCACACGCTGGAAGCAAGAGCTCACGTTGACAAGAAAGATAAAACGTATTTGGTGCTGCATGCACGGCATTGTTTTCTTTTTTTTTCTCTCTCTATTACTGTCATCGAACTGATTACAATAGGTACTCTTTTATCTAGTACATGCTACTACTCGTATTCGACAAAGACTCTACATATCCGTAAGAGATTTCAAACCAACTGTAGTATCCATAATGAATACTACCTAAAATACGAAAAACAAACTCTCCCTAAAACTAGATATGCCATATACACAAAAATTACATAACAAATCACTCCCTAATCTTTATGCACTTACTTGATCTCGACTATGCCAATCTTTGCACGTAGTTCCTGGAACTTGACGCGCCCAAGTGCCTTAGTCAAGATGTCCGCGAGCTGTTCTCCGTTACTAATGTACTCCACCTTAAATTTTCCATTCTTGACGTACTTTGAAGAAAATGATACCGAGTGTCGATGTGTTTGCTTCGGTCATAAAAGACCGGATTCTTGCTGAGAGAGATAGCAGGTTATTGTCCACACTGAGCACGACGCTACCGGCTTCTTCGTTCTTCAGCTCACTAAGTAGGTGAGCAAGCCAAATACTTTGAAATGCCATCGTCGTCGTAGCAATGTACTCGGTCTCACAAGAGGACAATGCTATGACCTTCTATTTTTCTGACTACTAGCTAGCAAGACTGCTTCCAAAGAAAAATAGCACACCGGTGGTGCTCTTGCGGTCGTCAACGTCACCAGCCATGTTGCTGTCACTATAGCCAACCAGCCGTGACTCCACCATCTTCCTTGCATAGCGGTAGCCATAGTTTCGAGTACCATCAATGTACCAGAGGATGTGTTTGACTGCTGCCAAGTGCTTGGTGGTTAGTGTTTCCATGAAACGACTCACATACCCTACCGAGTACGCGATGTCAGGCCGTGTATACATCAAGTACCGTATACTTCCGAAGATGCTCCTATATGCTTTGGCATCAGTGGGAGCAGCTAAACTCACCTTGCTCAGCTTGAACCTGGTCTCCATTGGAACATGGTATGGATTGCAGTCTGCCATGTCGCTCTTCTCGAGAATCTTCAAGGTGTACGCTGCCGGATTTAGCGTGATATAGCCATCGGTCTAGTGTACTTCTATGCTGACATAGAAACTGAGCAAACCAAAATCGCTCATCTTGAACAAGCTCTTCATCACCTCCTTAAAACTAGTAAGCTCCTACAGATCTGTCCCTGTGATGATCAAGTCATCGACGTACACTCCCATAAGAAGACACGATGCACCGCTGCCACGCATGTACATAGCGTGTTCCGACTAGCTCCGGTGAAACCCAAGTGACAGTAGATAGCTGTCGAGCTTAGCGTTCCATGCTCTTGGCACTTGTCACAAATCGTACAATGCCTTACGAAGCTTCGGGACCTTCTCCTCGTGGCCATCAACCACGAAGCCAGGGGGTTGCGCGATGTAGACTTCCTCTTCGAGTTCGCCGTTAAGGAATTTTGATTTTACGTCCATGTGATGTACTTGCCACCCCTCATGTGCGGCGAGTGTGACCAAAGACGGACAAACTTGGGGTGAGTGGCTGGCGAGAACACTTCGACTTGTCGTTGCACGTACCCTTTCACCACAAGCCCTTCTTGACCTTGTACACCCATTTAAGGCCAATTAGACGATGACCAATAGGAAGATCGACAAGCTTCCATGCACCATTCTCCTCAATAGAACTCACCTCCTCAAGAATTGCCCGGTGCCAACATTAGTGTTGTTCAGCGTTGGCAAAACTAGCGGGTTCTTCTACTGCTGTGAGGTGCAGCTTGTCGACACTGAGCTCAATCAAAGATGTGGTATCGTATAAATTCTGTATCGTACAATTCCGCCATGGTACGCCGTCAGACGGGGGCGTGGCTTTAGGAGGAGGTGACAAGAACTCCACCCCGACTGGCGCTGCTGTGACCGACACAGATGAGCTCGCTGCTGCCGCCGCTGGTGTGGGCGAGTGTGTGGATGGCACCAGCGTCTGTGGTCCTGTGTTTGGCGCACGACCCGGCGTGTCCTCTCTTTGTGTGTCGACTTTTTCACCACCTGCGATAGGGGAGAGATGTACTCCACAGTGAACGTCTCACCGGGAGCTGTCCATGCATGGTCTCCAGCTTCTCAGTCCCACTTCGCTGCCTCGTCGAAGACGACATCGTGTGTCATGTGCATGTGCTTGCCGACGGGGTCATACACTCGGTATGCTTTGGATCCAAGTTCGTAGCTGATGGAGACTATGGGTTTGCTCTATTCGTCGAGCTTCTTGATGTTTAGCCACACCTCCTTCATGTGCGTGATGCAGCGAAATGTGCGAAAGTATTGCATGCTTGGACATGTCCTATACCACGCCTCATAGGGCGTCTTGCCATTGACGCTTCGGGTTGATGCGCGGTTAAGTATGTAAACGGTCGTTGTGACCGCCGCATCGCAGAACTCCCTTGGTAGGTTCTTCACCTTCAATAGACTGCGTGCCATTGCGATGACCGTTTAATTCTGGCATTCGACAACGCCGTTCTGTTGCTATAAATATGGCACTGTGAGGAGTTGCTTGACACCACGATTCACATAGTATTCACCAAACTCCATGGATGTGAACTCGCCGTCGTGGTCAGTGCGAAGCGCTTGCTGCTTCCACCTAGATTCCTCTTCGACGCTGGCTTGGAAGTGTTTAATTGCTACTGCCACCTCGTCCTTCATCGCTAGCAGTGTCAATCATATGTAGCGACTGAGGTCGTCGACCAGGAGTAGGAATTAGCGCTTCCCACCAGGTGTTTCCGGTGTGATCGGTCGGCATAGGTCACCACGCAACAGCCTGAGGACATTCTCCGCGTGGCACTTGTCCTCGTGTGGAAACAGAGTACGATGTTGCTTCCCTGCCAGGCAGCTATCACAAATTTGGTTGACGTGGTCGATCTTCGCAAGTCCCCGCACCATGTCGCGTTGTGCTAGCTTCCGGAGCACCTCAAAATTGAGGTGACCGTAGTGGTGGTGCCAGCGCCACGCATCTACATCGAGTCGTGCTGCCAGACACATTGGCTGTACTATGTCCAGGGAGAGAACATATAACCGGTTGGATGCACAATTCACCTTGGCGATAAGTTGTTGGGAATCGTGGATTCGCAGCATGCCTCCCATGATCAGCATTTGGTAGTCATTCTCGTCGAGCTGTCCAAGGCTGACGATGTTGCTCCGCAGTCGAGAGATGTAGTACACTTCCATCAGCGTGCGGTGCTCTCCGTTGTGGCACATGAACAATACCATACCACATCCACGGATGTCATTGATCGAGCCATCACCGAACTTGTGAGCGGTGACACCGGTGTCGGCTCGTGAAGCGTCCAAATGACCCATCATGTGCTTGTTGGCCACGGTGTCAAGATACCACGCATCATCGTGGCGGTCCTCTTCACATCCTAGGTGCACATCAACATGCACCTTGTTTAGCACGATGTCCTCAATCATGCTCTCGGCGGCCTCAGATGGTGCACACACCTATGCGCCACGAGTAGCAAGGGCTCATCGTCAACGACCTTCGTTAGGTTGGGCTGCTCGTTGCGCCACAGCTTGCGGCAGTCTCTGGCCCTGTGCCCAAGTTTACCGTAGTTACGACACTTGTCCTTCGACACGTCGCGGCCACCATTAGACGTGGTGCCACCACTTCCACCGTTGGTAGCATAGCCACTACCGCGGCGCCAAATGCTGCTATAGCCACCGCCGGGCTTCTATTGGCCAGACGAGCCCTGGCCATGCTTGAACTGCTTCATGTGCGCAAGCCACTCCTCCTCTGTGAGGAGCAGGCGTTCACAACCGCCGGTGGTGTTTTTTTGGTCGTAGCACTCTTCTGTGGCCTTCAGTTATCTAGTGAGATCCTCTACCGAGAGCGTCTGCAAGTCAATGAGCGTCTCAATTGAGATTGCTATCTAAGTATACCTCGGCAGGACGACACGGAGGAATTTTTTAACAACACGGTTTTTCTCCAACTTGTCCCCGAGTATCTCCAATTTGGTGACAAGGCCAGTGAGCCTCATTGGGAAGTCATCCACCGACTCGCCGTTCATAAATTTGATTGCCTCAAACTCTTTGTGCAGCGTATGTGCCTTTGCCTTGTGTATGCGCTGGATGCCCATGAGCATTGTCTTGATGGTGTCCGAGGTGTCCTTGGTGGTGTTCTTGACGGCGAGTGTTGACAACATCTCTAGCAGGATGGTATAGAGTATGGTGGACGGCACCATCCTATCATCGCGGTAGTCGCCATTGCCAGGGTCGATCGCCTCCCACAGGCCTTGCGCTTTTAGGTTCACCCTCATCACAAGATCTCAATCTCCATACTTGGTTCGCGTCAGCATCGAGTAGATGACCAAGCCTTCAGACTCACCCACCACGTGATGCATCACCACTTCCCCACCGCCGCCGCTGGATCTCACCTCCAGATGTGCGCCGACGTCGTTAGGCATCCTTGGGTGGGTAGGTGAGTGGGAAGATGATCGAAACATCACTGGATCAAGTGCAAAGCTCTGATACCAATTGTCAGCCAATATGAGGAAAAACCAAATGCTCGGAAGAAGTTCACGCTCGGCAGAACACACCCAGAAAACCTATCGGAAGATGAAGCACATGCTAGGCAGATGCAAACGCAGGAAGCTGATCGAAGATGAAGATACATACAAACACTGGAACCTCGTGTGATGTATTCAACGGATGAACACACACACGCTGGAAGAGCAAGAGCTCACGTAGACAAGAAAGACATAAGGTATTTGGTACTGCATGCATGACAGTGTTTTCTGTTTCTCTCTCCTCTATTGCTTGCATCAAACTTATTACAATAAGTACCCTTTTATCTAGTATACGTTACTACTCGTATTCGACGAAGATCTACATATCCGGATGGATTCCAAACCAACTCTAGTATCCACAAAGAATACTACCTAAAATACGAAAAACAAACTCTTCCTAAAACTAGATATACCAGATACACAAATATTACCTAACAAGATCATCCTCAGCTTTTCTAAGGCCCAGAGGACCTCTGCCAATTCGAGATCCAACGGCCCAGAGCCACCCTTTGATTGGAAACTTCCTGCGATGTTCTATAGTTGGAGGCGCCGTGATTCCCTGGGCCCCCGTGCCCCACACCACCCTATTCCAAGGGCACCACCGGCGAGCCGACCGGACCCACCTTAGCCGATCGAACAGGAAGCCAAACATTGCCGTCCTCCTACATGGACCTATATAACCCCTGCCCCCTCTCCCCTCCCCTTTGCACCACCAATCACCATTGGCGATCACCTCCGAAATCGATCTAGCTTGTAGCAAGAATTAACCTATCCGCTAATCCAGTAGATATATAGCATGTCTGGCGTGTGGCTATTCGAGGACGGGATCGTGCGGCGGGCGGACAGCGACGCGTCGGCGGGGGGCCGCGGCGGCGGGGGCGGGGCGCGGCCGAACAAGGTGCTGGTGCACGTGCCGAGCAGCGAGGTGGTGACGTCGTACGACATGCTGGAGCGTCGGCTGCGGGAGCTGGGGTGGGAACGCTACCTCAACGACCCCTGCCTGCTCCAGTTCCACCAGCGCTCCACCGTGCACCTCATCTCCGTGCCCCGCGACTTCTCCCGCCTCAAGCTCGTCCACATGTACGACATCGTCGTCAAGACCCGCAACGTCTTCGAGGTCCGCGACGCCTGATTGAGCGACCGGGCGAGCGAGCCTGCCCGATGTAATCCATCTCGAGACGGCGATGTCGTCGTCCTCAACGCCAGCCGACCGCGAGACCAACGTATGTATATGTATTGTATGAGTGTGCGAATTGCGATCAACTGTAAAAGAACGGTACTGCGTGTGCTATGGCGGCGCGCGCGCGCGCGTGGCTTGTTTGCATGTACGTAGTAGCTCCAGTTTGGTGCCAGTACGAGCGCTTAGCTCCTGCGGTTAACTACGGGAGTTGGAGTCTGTGTTTAATTAATCTCTGAACGGATTGTACATAGCTTTATTAATTGTGTATGGTTTGTCAAGCTTGACTGATCGATTCCGTGGTGCGAATTAATCATTCACGCGTTATGCTATGTAAATTAATTAAAGTTATATTTTCTAACCTTTGGATCAACGTTCTATGACTTAGATTATTTTTTTTCTAAAATAAACAAAACTAAATGGAGGTGAATCCTACGAATAAAAAAAAATCTAAAATAGGGAAAAGTAAATCTAGCTAGGTGAACCTACCAATACAAAAAAGAAACAAATACAAAAAAACCAATAAATTTAAAATTTACATTAATGTTATGCTAAAATTACACACCACTTGGTACTGTAATTTTAAGTTTAGTACTGTACAATTGTAAGTGACTAATGGATAAAACAAATTTCAGACAACAAAAAATTAGCAAATCCGATTATTTAATGGATATAAGCTTTTACTACGTACGTTTGTTTTGCTTCCCCTTATTATTGATTGATTATTACACTTCAATTAGCATCGATCCCTTTCAACATCATTTTCTTGTTTCCTCAAATGTCTCCTTCCAATATCGGTATTGAATTGCCCTGAACAGAAATATCGGTATGTACTGTAAGATCGAATGATAGTGACAATTTCAAATGGACGTATTTTTTTTTTCAAGATCTGGCTGTACTGATGCCAAACTGGGTATTATAAAATATAAATATTGATTACATACTTTTGTTAATTTGCTCCAAAAATAGATAGACACTAGTCATCAACCCGTGCACATGCATGCACGGGCTAGCATATATTTAAAAGGTTTAAAATATAATGATCATTACATGTTAGTGAAAATATTATTTTGATTTCCAATAACCTATTTTCATGCTTTTTTTTGCTGGCAATATTTTTTTATTTATAACATTCCTCCTTTCTCGAATGCTGTACAATGCCTATGATTAGAACTACTCAACCTCATCCATCTACATACAGTTCTAGCCGGAACATATGCACTGGTTTTTTGCCCTTTTTAAATGCTAGAATTTCTTATATTATTTTTACGATTAATATAGTTATTTCTTGCAATTTTTTCCTCGTAGGATTAAGGTGGAGGCTTCTATAGGAGCCTCCAATTCCAATATTTGTGCATAGCTTTTGTAATTTGAATTGGACATGGTCAATTATTAGCTTATTGCTGGACATGCCTCCAAATTAAACTTTCTTTGAATTGTGCAACATACGCTGTAGGTTATATAGCACTTAGAAAAACTGGATGAACGGGCGTGATATTTTCCTTTTCCCCAATATACCTGGTATCTTTTCGTTCTCATGGTTATATTGGTAGAAACTTACAATTGAATCCGATTGATGGTCTCTTGGGTACAAGTTCTTTCCAAATCGACTCCGATTCTGCATGTCTGGCCGGCACAATTTTTATATATTTATCTTGCGTGTCATGTTGAATAGTTTTGTACTTGTATGCAAATACTTATTTGGGACGTAGGATGTTAGAAGATATAAAATAGCAACATTAATATATTCAACAGTAGATTGCCTAGGTAAAGCAAAATAGATGACCAATATTTTTTATTTTTTCAACTAATATGAGGATTTCTAACTATTTTTTCCTTTTCTCCAATTAGTGTGGTAATTTCTACCCTTTTTACTTCTTAGGATTAACGTGAGGGCTTTTAACAGAGCTTCCAATTAGTATGGATATAATGCAAATACTTATTTGGGACGTACGATGTTAGAAGATATAAAATAGCTACGTTAATATACTTAACGGTAGATTGCCTAGGTAAAGCAAAATAGATTACCAATATTTTTTTCTTTTTTCAATTAATATGAGGATTTATAACTATTTTTTTTCTTTTCTCACTACTACAAAACAAGCAATAGAAGACGACTCATCAACCGTCTGTGATAAAATTATTACCGACGGTTCTTCGTTAATTGTCTGTGATATTGATGTATCACAGACGGTTCTTCATACGAACCAAATCGTGATACGTCCATATCCGAGACCATGTGAGAGGTCCTCCACTGAGTGATGAGTATTTGACGTGTATGAATAGGTTGAGAGTTGAGTGTTTGGTTTGGTATTTTGTCTTTGAATCGGGATAATCGGAACTACACGTATATGGAGCGGAAGTTCGATAATCGGAACTACTGGCGTTGGAAATAGGAACTTCCGATTAACTGGTTTTGAGTTGGTTGTAGTATCGGTACTTCC
This sequence comes from Hsuehochloa calcarea, assembly GCA_036346395.1. Classification (NCBI taxonomy): domain Eukaryota; kingdom Viridiplantae; phylum Streptophyta; class Magnoliopsida; order Poales; family Poaceae; genus Hsuehochloa; species Hsuehochloa calcarea. The sequence continues at coordinate 36,166,363 of CM070600.1, forward strand.
GCACCTAGGGTAGCGAGTGTCCGATATTACCGACGCTGAGGTTCCTCCGAGACGAAAATCGGAATAAAAATATTGGGCGTGCGGATGTTCGAAGATCGGAAGTTCCGCGATGGTAAGCACGGAACTTCCGATAATCGACAAGTGCGGACGTTCGAAAATCGGAACTTCATTGTGGTAAGCGGAACTTCCGATTGTGTCCGTAATCTGCGTAGAAGGTTAATTTGTGATTTTGATTTTGTATGAGTTTGAGTCTTATACAATTGTTGAAGCTATGATATTGTGCAATGCTATGTGATGTGTTTTTGCTTGTGATGACTACAGACATCGAGATGGAGTCGTGGCGAGACACGTGGACCGGACTAGGCGCAGGAGGCGTTGAGGTCGAAGCGGTCGGGATGTGTCAAGACGGCGTGAATCTTGAAGCGGTTGCGAGTCGTGCACAAGAAGGAAGACGGAGGCTTCGAAGTTGCGCAAGGGCGAAGCGGCCTTTTCGCAAAGCGGCACAAGTGGAGGCGGTTCCGTTCGGTGTAGCGGGCTTAATGGGTTGGAGGCCCATTAGCCAAGGGCTATAAATAGAGGTGAACCTGTTGTTAGGGTTAGAACTTTTGAGACAAAATTAGGGTTTACCTTTGGAGAGGGTGTTTGGACATTTTGAGAGTTTGTTGAGTTGGAGAGTATGAACTGAAATCTCTTGTAATCTTTCCTCTGTGTTTCCATCTTTAAACGTTTGATTTCTATCAATGAAACACTGAGTTTTGATTACTTGTTTATGTCCTCTTCCTTCTCTCTGTTCTTCTCTTGAATATTTAGGGTTTTTATGTATCTCTTGATTCGTCCTATGAAATAGCTTGAAACTTGATACCTAGAGTCGTTGTGACATTGCTAATGTATCCCTAAAGGTTCATGAACTAAGAATCAGAGAATCTTGGCCTTCGTGGTTTTTGGTCTTTCTTGCCCCTTCTTCAAGAAACCCGATTTTGCTTTGATTATTGAATCTTTGCTAGCAACCTCTTCTCAATATGGTCAAGATGTTGTTTACGATGATGTCCTGTGAAACTTGACCAGAGAAGAACAACAGATCAAAAGTAGTTTGGATTTTTGGGCAAAAACCCGAGCGTTCTGTTCTTCGGTCAGGATAATCGGAGTTTCCGATTTTACACAGCGGAAGTACCGCAAGCGGAACTTCCGCACCTTACTGGCCGGAGCTTCCGATTTCGAAGAACGTTTCGAGGCTTGTTTTTGTTATTTGATCTTGCTTCATTTACTTTCTTTAGATCTCCAGAGATCTTTGTAGGCTTGTTTAAATACAGTAAAGGGGAGTATTAATTTTTAGGCACCATTCACCCCCCCCTCTGTTGCCATTTCGGTCCTTCAATTGGTATCAGAGCCGGTTAGCTCTTCTTTATAGATCTTAACCGGTCGGTTGAGCCATGGCAACGGACAAGTATTCCACCAAGCCTCCGGTCTTTGATGGTGCAGATTACCCTTACGGAAGAGCCGAATGGAAACTTACATCCGTGCTCGGGGTATGCCATCTAGAGAAAGGTGAAGGTTAGATTTCTTTGTTCTGCCGATGAAAACATCAATGTGGGAAACATGCCCGATGTTGAGGCAAATGCTAAGGCAAGGAACATTATCATTCGTGGTTTGAGTAGAAGTGAGTTTGATCGCATTTCTCATTTGACTTACATTACGACATCCGGGTGACCCTCGATGCATACCATGAGGCACCACCCGATTAAGGCGTTCGACAAGACCAGTTCAAGCGTGAATCTGATAAATTTGAGATGCTTTGGTGAATCTCTTGACGAGTGCTTTTCGCGTTTTCACAAGATTTTAAGCAACCTCCGAGCGGTCGGTCTTACATACCCGACTCGGATAACGCTCGACAGATGCTTTCGCACTTGATCTTCGTGTTTGGGAGATGAAAGTGACTACCATCAAAGATAGCACGGACCTCTCGACCACGACTCTTGATGCGCTTTACTCGCGTCTCAAGACTCACGAGATTGACATTGTCTCTCGAAGGTCGAAGTCACGATCGATGGCTTTAGTCACCGATCCCACCTCTGGATCTTCTTACGAGTCGACACGGGTTCTCCTAGCGCTCTCGTGACATAGCGATGATCGTTAGAGCGGTTTGAGGATGAGCAGCTAGCCCTCCTAGCTCGGAAGTTTTCCCATGCTTACAAAAGGAGGAGGGATGGAAAAGAGGAGGTCTGTGATTTGTTTGAGTGTGGTGGCCCCAACCACATTCGAGCAAACTATCCCAAGCTTGGGAAGGGAAAAGGTGACTATGGCGGTCCGAGCAAGAACGACTACATCGACAAGAACCGCAACACGAAGCCCTCGGACTGACCAAGGCAAGAAGAAGTTCGCAACTTTGGGAAGGCAAAGAAGCTGCTCCATCGCGTTCTCACCGCCTCGACGAACCGGACACCAGCGAGGTGGAGGGGTGGGTAACGATGATGGAAAGGGCGATCATGATCCAAAGGGACGGCAACTTCTCGGCATGTGCTTCATGGCCTCTGGGCGAATCGAGCGACAATGGTGTACTCCGACTCGACGAGGTTAGTCCCACTTACGACCCGACTTAATGATGCTTTTCTTAAGCTAGGTAGATTTCATGCTAAGTCTAGGGCTAAGTGTTACGTGTTGGAGAAGGAAGTAGCTAGACTATCACGGGAGCTTACTTTACTTACATCCGCTCCCTCCGTGATGATTGTGACACTTCTTTGTGCTTTGCTTGATGACATGGAAAAACTAAGGACCTTGCATGATAGTGTGTCCTCTGAACTTGACATGATTAAAGTAGAGAACATTAGCCTTCTTCTTGAATTAGAGATGAGCAGAGTAGCACCTCCTTCATCTACTCTTTGTTGAGGCTCTCGCTTGCACCTCATGTGAGGTTAAGGACAATTCGTTTAGAGGTCTTTATACCATGTTGCTCGATCCGCTGAGACTTGTGAAAATTGTAATAATCTCAAGATGAACCTAAAGCAGGCGAGATCACAAAATTCTTGAATTCCAAGTCGCGCTACTAGAGCCCATTGTTTCTTGCTTAAATCTGTCCTAAGTTAAGCTGTTTGAACTAGAATCGTATCTAAGCGGTTCAAGAAATGATTGATCACAATAACAAATTGGCTCAAGATGCTTCTAAGGACCTTGTTAGCTCACCATGCAATCAATGTAATAAACTAAAATGTGATTTGGTTGCCTTGGATGAAAAATGTATGAAGCTAACTAAGGACTTTCTAGAAACACAATCTTACCTTGTATTGTGTGTCTTTGGGAAGAAGTCTAAGGGTTTGGTAGAGGCGCCTAGCAACGTGAACCAATATGCTAGCAATAGGATCGCCCCCAAAAGTCTATTTGTGCATGCACAAGCCAATCTTTCCTATCTTTGTTGGTTCTTCTTCCTCTACTCCCTTATCTTCTGTTGTTCCTTCTTCCCCCTGCTCTTCTTGCACCTCTCTTTTTCAGGAGTGTCAGTATCTTATGAACACTCTTGAGAAATTTGTAGGAGGCAAGAAGAAGCTAAATCTCATTTTAGACAAATCCAAGATTTGTAAATTTAATCAAGGTCTAGGATATGATTTTCATGAGGATATGAGGAAGCATCCACATGGTGCTCGTAACCATAGCACGTGTGTGATCAAAACTAAGCCGGGTGAGAAAGTCGATTTTAAGTCAGCGGGTTTTGTTCAAAGGATTTCTGACAGCAAGGTGATTCCACCTGCAGCTTCGGCCCCTCAGAAGGCGAAATATCATTGCATCTTCTGTCAGAAGGATGGACATTTGGTTGATCATTGCTTCAGGCGCGCCAAGATCGCGCGTAGAGATCATGTTGAGTCTTTTAGGCGCATTCATGGTCAGCCCCAGACCATGAGTGCACCTAAGACCAACATGAGGTCTAGGTTAGATACAGCTGGTGATTTAGGGCAGCATCGAGGACTTGGTTTTTCTGAGTTTTCTGATTTTCGTCCTCATGCTCCCTTTGATCGTGACTTCCGTCGCTTTGAGGGTAGATCTCGGTTTCCCTTTCGAGATGACTACCCGCGGCGTGATCAGCATGTTGCCAGAATTTTGACTCGCTCTTCCATAGCAGTCGGATTCAGCAACAGCTTCAGGTCTGCACGCAGACCTTCTGGCTTGTTGAGTGACAGAGAGCGTAGGGTAGATAGAGGTCAGTCTTGCTTGACTACTTCATCTGTTCGACGTGTTACTCAAGATTGGGTGCCCAAATCACCGTTGATTCACCCGAGATTGAGACTTTACTCTGCTTGACTCGTGGTCGCGGCATTGGGAAGGCAAAGGTTTGGATTGTAGACTCCGGGTGTTCTCGTCATATGACCGGAGACTCGTTGGTTTTCTTCCCTAGCCCGTGCTCAAGGTGATGAGACGATCACTTTTGGAGATGCTTCTTTTGGGCGCGTCATCGCTAAAGGTACTGATGAGCATTAATGGTTCGTTTATTTTAAAAGATGTTGCCTTAGTAAGTAAGCTGCGGTATAATCGCTTTCGTCTCTCACTTCTGATAGCGGTTTCGAGGTGAGCTTTAAGAAAAACAATTGCAAAATTCTTGATTCTTGGGTAGTCTAGTTTGCGGGATTTCGATATGGGAGGATCTTTCGTGCTGATTTTTCCGAGTCTTACGTGATCCTCTCCGGTGTTTAATTGCTTCAATCCGTGATTTGACTTTTCGGCATAGGAGACTAGGTCATATAGGCTTTGATCATTTGACACGAGTCGTGCCGCCACGATCTCATTCGTGGTTTGCCAAAACTCAAGATGGTCAAGGATCTAGTTTGCTCTCCATGCCGCACGGCAAGATGGTTTGCTTCTCACTCTCGATCCACAAAGTGACAATGGTGATGCACCGGGACAATCGCTCCATATGGATACCGTTGGTCGGCTCGAGTGCGATCGGCGGGAGGAAGTGGTATATTCTTGTTGTGGTCAATGACTTCTCGAGGTACTCTTGGGTGTTTTCTTAGCCTCGAAGGATGAGGCGTTTACTCTTTTCGTGGTCTTTTTAGTAGGCTTTCTATTGAGCTCCTGTGCATTACGAGCAATTCGCGATAATGGCACCGAGTTCAAGAATTCCTACTTTGAGAGTTTTGTGGTGAGGCAGTGTAGAGCACGGTTCTCGTCTCCATCGCCCCCAACAGAATGGCGTTGTGGAGAGGAAGAACCGTACCTTAGTCGAGATGGCCGGACGATGCTTGATGAATACTCTACACCTAGGAAGTTTTGGGTGAGGCAATTACTCTCGCTTGTCATGTTTCTATGAGTCTTTCTTGGGCACTCTTGCATCGCACTTCTTATGAGTTGAGATATGGCGAAAACCAGCGTCTCGCATTTTCGTGTGTTTGGTTGCAAGTGTTTTATTCTCAAGTCAGGAACCTAGATAAGTTCGAGTCACGATCTTGTGATGGGATCTTTACGGGTTACTCGACTTCTTCTCGTGCCTATAGAGTGCGAGGCGCGAGTCTAGCAAAATGGTAGAAACTCGTGAGGTGACCTTGATGAGGCGGTCAGGGACTAGGCACGATATCTCGAGTTCTCTAGAGCGACCTGAGTCCATCTTTGTGGACGATGAGGAAGATGGAGATGAGGGTTGTCTACCCGATCCAGATCTTCCTCCTCCTCTTGAGTGCCTTCTTCCACTTGCACCTCGAGGAGATCACCTTACCTTCTCGCTTCTTACGAAGCTAGTGGCTCTGCTCCTATCTCATCCGCTAATGAGGTAGAGGCCACTTCTTCATCTCACCTGGACCTCCAAGACACATCCAAAAGGACCATCCTTGAGAGGATCATTGGAGACCTCTTTGAGCGTGTCACACGTTCCAAAGTCGGTTTGTCTCTCTTGTCTCCATTCTGCGTTAAATCGCCTCATTTGAGCCAGAGACGTTTGTCATGCTCTATCGACGAGTCATGGACAAACGCCATGCATGAGGAGTTGGAAAACTTTGAAAGAAACAAGGTCCGGTCCCTTGTTGAGCCCCTCAAGGTCACAATATCATTGGGACCAAATGGGTGTTCAAGAACAAGCAAAGTGAAGATGGGTTAGTTATTGAAACAAGGCTAAGCTAGTAGCTCGGGGTACTCTCAAGTTGAGGTCTAGATTTGAAGAGACCTTTGCCCTCAGAGCTAGACTTGAAGCCATTAGAATCTCGCTTGCCTTTGCGGCTTCTAAGGGTTTCAAGCTTTACGAGATGGATGTCAAGAGTGCCTTCCTCAATGGCCTTATTGAGGAAGAAGTCTATGTGAGACTGACCTCGTGTTTTGAGAATCCCAATTACCTAACCATGTCTACTGGCTTTCCAAAGCCTTGTATGGACTCAAGCAGCTCCCGAGCTTGGTATGAGAGGCTTAAGTCCTATCTGTGAGCCATGGTTTTGAAATGGGTAAAATAGACAAGACCTTGTTCATCCGCCGTCTTGGCAGCGATCTTACGCTCGCCCGGATCTATGTGGGCGACATCATCTTTGGCGGCTCCTCACACACTCGTGTCTCGGTTTTCGACGTTATGAGCTCGGAATTTGAGATGAGCATGATGGGGAGTTGAGCTTCTTCCTTGGCTTCCAAATCAAAGCAGACTCGGGAGGTACCTTTCTTCATCAAGGCAAATACACTCGAGATCTCTCAAGCGCTCGACATGAATGAAGGAAAGCCGTATCAACTCGATGGCATCTACAAATGCTCTGGATCCGGATGAAGACGGCGAACTGTTGACCAAAAGGAGTTCGGGAGCATGATTGGCTCTCTCTTGTACCTCACGACCTCGAGACCGGACATACATTTTCTCGTGTGTCTTTGTGCTCGATTTCATGCTTCTCCTCGCAGATCGACCGTCGGCGGTGAAGCGCATCTTCGGTACCTTGAGCTACCATAGACTATGGTATCTGGTACTCCTCCTCTTCTTGTCTATCTCTTAGAGCCTTCTCCGTCTGATTTTCTTTGGTGTAGGATAGATAGGAAGAGCACTTACGCACGTGCCAATTCATTGGGACTTCTCTTGTCTCCTCGGTCGTCAAGGAAGCAATCCGGTGTTGCAGATCCGCTGCAGAGGCCGAGCACGTTCTTCGCAGCCGATTGTTGTAGCCAAGTGCTTTGGATGGTCTCGACCTGCGGGATTTTGGGTTATCTATCATTGTGTTCCACTCTTTTGTGATAACACGTCTGCGATTTGCATTGCCAAGAACCCGATGCAACATTCACGGACCAAGCATATTGATATCGATATCACTTTCTTGAGACCATGTAGAAGGGTGACATTGTACTTCGGTTTGTGGAGAGTGAGCACCGGTTGGTGATATCTTCACTAAGCCTCTGGGCGACTCTCGGTTTTGACTCTGCGGGAGAGCTTGGGGTGGTTTGTCCTTACAATTTGTTGTGAGGGGAGCTATGTGCTACTCTTGTATTATATTATGTTTTACTATTACTCCTTTCTGATTGCATTTCTTTTAATATTTTGGGTCGAAGTCCTTCCAGCATAGGTTAGAGTGGTTCTCTTGCCAAATTGCCTTGACTGCTATTTCTTGTCTTGTGCTTCTAGGATGCTGCTTATTAGCTGTCTCTTCCTTCTCTAAGTAGAGCTTACTCACTTCTTATAGGTTCTAGCAGGGTCGGACCACCCTTGGGTAGGCAGGGGACAATGTTTGCTCCTTAGTGTATGAGTTGATCGGTGATAGTCCTAGAATCATATGGGGTAGATAAGAACACATGCGGCGATAGTTTTCTCTATTTCTTTTCTATGCTCTAAGGGCGCTTTTTCTGCATTTGTCTTATCGGTTTCGTTTTTGTTCCTTTGGTTTGGGGAGTTTATCTTGGATATTCCATTTCTTAACTTGTCATAACTCAACTTTGAATTAAAAGATGCATTTCATTTCGAAGAGGATCTGGTTTTTCGTGCATTTCATCATGCATTGCATTATAATCAAATGGAGCCTTGTTTATTATCCCTTATGATCTGCTTTTACTGTTTTACATCTTGCCATGATTTATGCTAAACTGCTAGATCTATCATGACTTTTTATGTGTAGTTTAGTCTTTGCCATGCTAAGGTTATTAAAAAAAACTAAACTTGAATTAAAATCTTGTCATGATAGCTCTTGAGACTAGTCTGGTTGAAGCTATCCTTTTATGATATTCGCCATGTCAAGTAGGCTGAGTTGAGTCTTGTATCTCCTTTGAACTTTTGAGTAAGCTATGTCAGTTTGTTAAGAAACTTGACTTATCTTTAAATCGCTGGTCTAAAAACTTCAAAAGAAAAATGATCTCTTTTGTGCAAAAAAACTGATCTCACCAAATCTTTCTCATGAGACTGCTTACCATTGCACTAGGCATGAACTCAGGGGGAGCCTTGGATGACCTAAGATCACCTCCTTAAGTCTGTTGCTTGGAGTGGTCGCATAAGGCTTGGGATCTAGCACATGGCTAAGATTTGAAAAATTGGTTGAAGCTTAGGAGGCAGTTGTGGATGGCACCTAGTCCAGAGCTTGCTTTACTAAGATAAAACCATAGAGAGCTTTCAGAAAAAGAAAAATGTGTTAAAATTGCTTATCATTAAAAAGACCAAGTTCTGGATAAAATGAGTCTTTTTCCAACTGGTAGCACTCTAAACTGTTCGATATGAGTCTTCTTGGTTCAACTTAGATTATTTGACATGGCTTGTATCATCCTTGGATATCTTTAGCTAGACTTCAATCTTGGTTTATTTGACTTGCTAAAGAATTGGATCATTAATCAGAATTATGGACTTTCTGACTTAGCTTTTCTATACATCAATTGTCTTGATCTTGATAGCATTCTTCTGTGTTATGGCTTGGTGTAATACTTAAATAGTCATTTTGGATAATCTACATGGCTCCTAATGCTTAAAATGAACATCATATAGTCTTTTCCTCCCTTTTCTTCATATTGATGATTTTATTGCAAAAGGGGGAGAATTTTGGAAAGAAAAAGCCTTTTGGAGAAAAACCTTGAGTTTTGTGCGAAAATTGCTCTTTCATCTCATCTCAAGTCTTTTTCTTTTGTCAACATGGTCTTGAGCTTAACTACTCTTGTTTAGACCTTGGTTGACTTTAAACTCAAACTCATCTTATGCTTTTTCGGTGATTGTCAATATACTCATCAAGGGGGAGATTGAGGGACCATGTGAGAGGTCCTCCACTCTGAGTGATGAGTATTTGACAGCGTGTATGAATAGGTTGAGAGTTGAGTGTTTCGGTTTGGACTGCTTTGTCTTTGAATCGGGATAATCGGAACTACCGCTGTGTATGGAGCGGAAGTTCCGATAATCGGAACTACCGGCGTTGGAAATAGGAACTTCCGATTAATCTGGGTTTTGAGTTGGTTGTAGTAATCGGAACTTCCGCACCTAGGGTAGTGGAGTGTCCGATATTTCGACGTTGAGGTTCCTCCGAGGCGAAAATCGAATAAAAATATTGGGCGCGGATGTTAGAAGATCGGAAGTTCCGATGGTAAGCACGGAACTTCCGATAATCCTGACAAGTGCGGACGTTCCGGAAATCGGAACTTCCGCTGTGGTAAGTGCGGAACTTCCGATTGTGTCCAGAACTGTGCAGAGAAGGTTAATTTGTGATTTTGATTTTGTATGAGTTTGAGTCTTATACAATTGTTGATGCTATGATATTGTGCAATGCTATGTGATGTGTTTTTGCTTGTGATGACTGCAGGACATCGAGATGGAGTCGTGGCGAGACACGTGGACCGGACTAGGCGTTGAGGTCAGAACGGTCGGGATGTGTCGAAGACGGCGTGAATCTTGAAGCGGTTGCGAGTCGTGCACAAGAAGGAAGACGGAGGCTTCCAGAAGTTGCGCAAGGGGCGAAACGGTCTTTTCGCAAAGCGGCACAAGTGGAGGCGGTTCCGTTCGGGTGTAGCGGGCTTAATGGGTTGGAGGCCCATTAGCCAAGGGCTATAAATAGAGGTGAACTCCTGTTGTTAGGGTTAGAACTTTTGAGACAAAATTAGGGTTTACCTTTGGAGAGGGTGTTTGGACTTTTTGAGAGTTTGTTGAGTTGGAGAGTATGAACTGAAATCTCTTGTAATCTTTCCTCTGTGTTTCCATCTTTAAACGTTTGATTTCTATCAATGAAACACTGAGTTTTGATTACTTGTTTATGTCCTCTTCCTTCTCTCTGTTCTTCTCTTGAATATTTAGGGTTTTTATGTATCTCTTGATTCATCCTATGAAATAGCTTGAAACTTGATACCTAGAGTCGTTGTGACATTGCTAATGTATCCCTAAAGGTTCATGAACTAAGAATCAGAGAATCTTGGCCTTCATGGTTTTTGGTCTTTCTTGCCCCTTCTTCAAGAAACCCGATTTTGCTTTGATTATTGAATCTTTGCTAGCAACCTCTTCTCAATATGGTCAAGATGTTGTTTAGGATGATGTCCTGTGAAACTTGACCAGAGAAGAACAATAGATCAAAAGTAGTTTGGATTTTTGGGAAAAAACCCGAGCGTTCTGTTCTTCGGTCAGGATAATCGGAGTTTCCGATTTTACACAGCAGAAGTACCGCAAGCGAAACTTCCACACCTTACTGGCCGGAGCTTCCGATTTCCAGAAGAACAGCCCGAGGCTTGTTTTGGTTATTTGATCTTGCTTCATTTACTTTCTTTAGATCTCCAGAGATCTTTGTAGGCTTGTTTAAATACAGTAAAGGGGAGTATTAATTTTTAGGCACCATTCACCCCCCCCTCTGTTGCCATTTCGGTCCTTCAATATCACAGACGGTTCTTTACAAGAATCGTCTGTGATAGGCATGTATCACAGACGGTTCTTTCCAAGAACCGTTTGTGCTTGCTATACACTATAAATAGATGTTCCCGACAGGCCCCTCTGCCCATTCCATTTGAGGCGCCGCCACCCTGCTGCTGCTGCTGCCTCCTCCCCCGTTGCGCCACCCTGCTGCTGCTGCCTCCTTCCATGCACATTGCTGCCCATTCCGTTTTGAGCTATCACCCCTGCTGTCTCCTCCCCCATTGCGGCACCTCTGCTGCCTCCCCCCACATTGCACCACCTTGGAGAGAATGGTAACAATATGTAACCCTTTATTTTTTCTATATACTAATCACTAATGTGTAACGATCTGTAACCCTTTATATTTGCTATGGTAACTCTAAAGCTTCATCCTGACTAATCAGTTGCTCATACATGGTATCACATCTAGCAAATAGAATATTATAGGATGGAGGTACCTCATTGATGTCATTAGCGTCAATGGAGTCGACCATGAAGCACATCTTGGTGAAGTCCTTAACTTTCCCTTTCTTCTTGTCTTGAGGATCTCCTCCTCCTTGTCCTCTTCGCTCCCGAGTCCACATCGCTCATGGATTGCTCCTAAAGCGGCAAGAACCGGTGAGTGACCTTCATGAGCTTGATGACATCATACTTGGACTTGTTCTCATGAGACTTCTTCCAAGTAGCCATTTCCTCCTTATGGTTGCCCTTTGCTTTCAACTTGGGGCGGTTGCGGATATGATAGAGCTCTCATGATCATAGCAAGTCACAGGGCCGTCTCTCTTTTTGTTTCTCACATTGTTGTAGGCCCATGTGAATTTTTTGGCTAGAAGGGCCAACTCAGCCTCAGAGATACTCTCAAGTTCCTTTTCATAGATTGCAGATAAACAAGTAAGATAAAAATCAGAAGAAGATTCAAAAGAACCACCAGAAGCTCTCTTGAGAGGATATGCTACCAAGGACATATTCTCTTTCTTGGGATGGTCAACTCTTTTAATTTCATGGGTCTTGAGTTTGCTATAAAGCAACTCCAAAGTAAGACTTGAAAGGTTGACGCTCTTCTCAATGGCGGTAGCCTTCATCTCCCACTCCTTGGTGTTGATTGCAGCCAAGAGGTGGGTGGCATTATCAGATTGAGAATATTCAATATCAACCGCTCTCAGCTGATTGAGCACCTTGTTGAAGTGAGTAAAGACGTCATCGATGCTCTCTCCAGGACACATCTCGAACTTGCTATACTCTCGCTTAAAGACCGTCTGACGCACTTGCTTGGTCTGGGACGAACCCTCATGGTAGGTTTCGAGGATGTTCCAGATCTCGTGTGCGGTCTCAAGGTGACAGATTCTATCGTACTCCTGTCTACTAAGTCCGGCATATAGAAGGTTCTTTGCCTTATGGTTGTTCGCCAAGAGGGCTGCTGAAGCCAGCTTAGTAACCTCGGGCAAAACAAGCGGAGCTCGAACAACCTCTCATATGGCTTGTCCTTCGCTCTAAAGATAGACACGCATGCGATTCTTCCAATAGGCATAGTCGAGCCCATTTCGAACTCTTCCGATTCATTAACTAAAATTCCCACATTTCAAACATACTCAATCATTATCGTCCACATGTGAATATTTTCTCGACCAAATTATCTTTTAAAAAATTCTATCTCCTAGAAGGTTATTCACTAAAGCCGGGGCAAACCTGCCGACATCTCAACGCTTCCTACTATCCCATTAATTGACATTACGATTAGATTACTTCGCTAATCCTACTCTCATTAAATTACACCTTCATATTTTGCCTACACAACCTGGCAATTGACCCAATCGTCTCTAATAAACTAACCCATGTTTCCATTCCTCCAACAATTCCAATATTCTACCCAATATGGACAAATGGTCTTTGACCGTAAACCACTATAGGTCCTATTAGTTACAATATTGCCATCGGTTTAGCCCTCAAAGACAAAACTTTCTATTTAAGTCAAATCCTCTCCAGGGATTACTCCAATAAATCAACTTATCACTCAATGCTTCTCAATCAAATTGACACCCATAATCTCACAAAATCATTCACTTGACTACCACCAATCAGTTGCTCTACCCTTTATGAGGTTTTGTAAAACAATCCATTATTCCTTTCTCAAAAGTAAAGGCAAATAACAATAATGATTTTAGCACTTAGAAAAACGTTCTCCTTTCACAGTAAATCCAAAATCGATAGAAATAGTCATATAGCGATGAACTCAGAAAACAAAAGATGAGACCATAGATAAAGACATAAGTCCATGAGAAGAGAATATCAAGTTTCAGCCAATAAAATAGGTGTTGTCATCAAAACTCAAGAAAGTCTTAAACAACAATGAAAGAAAAGGTAAACACGCTTAAATAAGTAGCAAGTGACAAAACTTAACCCCAATCTCAAATACTTCTACTAAACTTTTTCCTTTAACAAGGAAATAATTTCTTTGATTACAATTCACTTTGCCAACTCAACCAAAAGAGCCTTTAAGTTCAAACCTCATGAATTACTCAAGGACCAATTAGAATATTCCAACATGTCGCTTTGCTCAACAAATTCCAATTACCACATAACTCAGGAACTACCAAAGGCCATGAGTGCAAACTCCAAACTTTTCATTTAACTGATATTACGAAAGGCGATCAAATTACATTCTTTCTATAAGAATCGTCACCACACCCACAAGTCATAATCCCTTGCAGACAATCTTACTAACATTAAGAATAATACACTCTTGACATGATTCCTTATAGTCAACTCTTCCCTTATAAAGCCCCCAAAAGTTCACCAAATTGTTCCATACTACTCTACCATCCCATCTTCAAAATGGGAGTATGCCAAAACTTAACAACCTTACTACATCAACTACTTTGTTTTAGAAGGCATCCATTACACAAATTAAAATGTTTTATCAAGACCCTTCCATCAAGAACATGCTATTATCCGACGATTCCACAATTATGTAGGCATAAGCCACCTATTTAATCACATCAGTTCAATTCTTAGTGATGCTCAACACCAACCTTAACACACAACAATTGCATCCCAACTATTGTTGTTATCGACTGACTTCATTATAAAGTATAGTTGCTACCAACCTATCTTTGCGAATCACAAGAATACTTACAACCACATATTCAACAGTTCCTCTTCATGTTTAAATTTCGGCTAAATCACACTAGAATTTCAAGAATCAAAATCTTTCATCGACCAAAGTCTAACCAACACTACAACCAAATTTATCGCGTCATCTATATGAGCGAACTATCTAGAACTCCTCCTATAACTTCTAGTTTCACCGATATTCAATCCCTTCAATCTCTTGTACACAATTCCAACAATTAATCATACTAAAGAATATGTAAATCTAACAACCATATAATCATCAAATAGCCAATTTACGATAATTTCTTCATTAATGTCCTCTAAGGCAACATTGAAACATATCCTTACCGTAACCATCACCAATGGTTATATTAATCCATTGAGACCCAATACTCCAATTTATCTAAGAATTTTACCAAATTCCACAATCTTAATGATCAGACGAATTCATCAATATCTCACGATTCTGGATAAATCTTGGGTTCCTAGTAGGTATAAACATGCCTTCAATCACAGCTCATCAAGAACTACTAGAAGACAACATCAACTTAATCAATTTCACTTCCAAGGATACTAGTTAAGATTAATCATGTACCATGCCATTGACCCAACTTGGTACCCATACCAAATCAATTATCTTCCATGCTTATAACTTCTTACCTTAATACAACAAAACGTTACAAATGAGTTTTGTCACTTTCCTTCCTAAAGAAGAAGCCTTAATCTCCATTTACCCCTAAAAGAAAGTACATGAGCCGAAACTTCACATAATAAAGAACTTGTAAAATATAATTTCTTTTACCCAAAATGCCAGGTGAATATAACTGAGCCATGCTTCACAACAAGAAGACAAAACTCCCATGAAGGGACCAACCTTGCAGATCAATAACATTCACAAGTGGCCAAAAGTATCTCATTAGCTGAAAGAACAATATTTGTTTAAAAGAACAAATATAGATCAATTGAAACCCGTCAACGGCATTGTAACCACCATTCAAGGAAAGTCCATCAACCGCAAAACTGCAACCAGAAAACCAAATACAAACTCAAGGAAGACAACAACTTCCCCAAAGAGCTCATCTCCAACCTTGGTAACTAACACTACTACAAAACATGCTATACTAGACACCCCATCACAGACGGTTCGTGATAAAATTATCACAGACGGTTCTTGTAAAGAACCGTCTGTGATATACAAGCATTATAAGTAGATGCTCCCGACAGGCCCCCTTTCCATTCCATTTGAGGCGCCGCCACCCTGCTGCTGCTTGTGCCTCCTCCCATTGGCCACCTGCTGCTGCTGCTGCCTCCTCCCCGCTTTGAGTGTTACCCTTCCTCCTCCTCCCCATTCGGCACCTCTGCTGCCTCCTCCCACATTCGCCACCTTGAGAGAAGGGTAACGATCGTAACCCTTTATTTTTACTCTAGACTAATCACTAATGTGTAACGATCTGTAACCCTTTATATTTGCTATAGACTAATCACTAATGTGTTTGGTCATTATGAAGGGTACTTGCGGTTTATTAATATATAATTTAACACTAATTAATTTATTACGTGCATATACGTGTAGATGGATGACTGGATGTACATTGAGAACCGTGTGAGTGAAGAGTATATTAATGGCGTGTTTGCTTTTAGAAGAGCGCAAAGGAGGATATGTTGAAGAAGGGATAAAATTTATACCTTGTCCATGCATTGATTGCGATAATATAAAATATTTAACAACCCGCGCAGATCGAAGCTCACTTAATCTGAAGGGTTTCAAAAAGGATATACATGTTGGAGCGATCCACGGTGAAGAAGCGATTATCTGGGAAGTCAAGAATGACGACATCGCCGAGGAAGTCAACGATATGCAGGGTATGGAATGTGCTTTTGATGAGGATAGGTCGCATGATGACAATCTGGATCAGATGCTACGCGATGCAAGAAGGAACTACGGTGAGAGAGAGTTTTGTAAATTCAAGGGCTTAATGGAGGACTCGGGGAAACCTTTGTTCCACAATCGCAAGCGGAATACACAAGGTTGTCAACCGTGCTTGAAGCTGCTGAAATTGAAGGCAAGCAATGGTTGGTCCGACAAGAGTTTTACGGCGTTGTTAGGTCTCTTAGCTGACATCCTTCCGGAGGGAAACGTGTTGCCCAGCACGACCTACCAAGCTAAGAAGGTTCTTTGTCCCTTGGGAATGGAAGTAGAAAGAATACATGCATGTCCGAACGATTGTATCCTCTACCGTAAAGAGTATGCAGACATGCATGCATGTCCCGTGTGCAAAGCATCCCGATACAAGCGTAAGAATACTACTAAGGCGAAGCAAGGACCTCCTGCTAAGATATTATGGTATCTGCCTGTGATCCCACGTTTGAAGCGTTTTTTTACGAACCGAAAGGAGGCAAAATTGATGCGTTGGCACTCGGAGGAGCGTAAGAAAGATGGGAAGCTCATACACCCTGCTGATTCTGCCCAGTGGAGAAACTTCGATCGGAGCTTCGAAGAGTTCGGTGCGGAACCGAGGAACATAAGGTTAGGGTTGAGTACGGATGGAATGAATCATTTCGGTAACATGAGCGTGACACATAGCACTTTGGCGTGAATCTATGTATGTACAACCTTCCTCCTTGGTGTGTATGAAGCGGAACTACATTTTGATGTCACTACTTATCAAGGGCGAAGCAACTGGGAGCGATATTGATGTGTACGGCACCATTCTTTGGAAGATCTTGTGACACTTTGGAACGAAGGGGTACAAATATGGGATGCGTACAAACGAGAGAACTTCACTTTACGTGCCATGTTATTCTGCACCATCAATGATTTTCCTGCCCTTGGTAACTGTCGGGGTTCAGTACAAAAGGAGTCAAAGCCTGTCCGCACTACTTAGATGGTACCGAGAGTGTATGGTTGAACAACTCACGCAAAACTGTGTATATGCGTCACCGTAGGTTCCATCCCAGGATTCACCCATACCGCAAGATGAAGAAACAATTCGACGGAAATAAGGAGGACGGTTCAGCTCCAAGGGCTTTTAGAGGGAAAGAGGTCTATGATATGGTTAAGGATATCGATGTTGTGCTTGGAAAGGGACGTAAATTAAGGACCCCTCAGAAAAACATCTGGAAGAAGCGGTTAATTTTTTGGTACTTACCTTATTGGGAGCACTTAGAAGTTCGCCACTGCATCGACGTCATGCACGTGGAGAAAAATGTATGTGATAGCTTGATTGGTCTCTTACTGAACATTAGTGGCAAAACAAAAGACGGTGTTAACGTACGGCATCACTTGGTTGATATGAACATAAGAACCGAGTTAGCACCGAAAGAGACTGATAAAGGACGAACGTACCTTCCCCCAACTTGCTACACTTTGTCCAAGGACGAGAGAAATGAACTGTGTCAAAGTTTGCATGGTGTGAAAGTTCTATCCGGTTACTCTGCCAATATTAAGAAACTTGTTTCCATGAAAGATTTGAAATTAATTGGTGTGAAGTCTCATGATTGTCATGTGCTGATGACACAGATGCTTCCTGTTGCAATTAGGAGTATCTTGCCAAACAAGGTCCGAGTGGCAATCTTTAGGCTGTGTTATTTCTTTAACTCAATTGCTCAGAAGGTCATCGATCCCGAAAGACTCGACGCTCTGCAGGCCGAGGTGGTGACGACTCTATGTCATCTTGAGATGTATTTCCCTCCGTGTTTTTTTGATATCATGGTCCATCTCATTGTTCACCTTGTGAAAGAGATAAAGATATACGGCCCTGTATTCCTACGTCATATGTACCCTTTCGAGAGATACATGGGAATTCTGAAGTCCTACGTACGGAATCGATCTCGGCCGGAGGGCAGTATCATCGAAGGTTATGCAACCGAAGAGGTCATTGAGTTCCGCGTGGACTACATGGCTCAGGTGGAACCGATACGTGTGCCTCTATCTCGTCACGAGGGGAGACTGGAGGGTATCGGGACCATCAGGAGGAAAGCAATCACTCCCGATCTAGATACATACGCGCATGCCCATTTCACGGTCTTGCAACACATGACCCAAGTGTCCCCGTACATCGACGAGCACAAAGACATGGTACGCCAACAGAATCCAGACCGGTCGGAGGTTTGGGTAACGAGAGAGCACAACCGTCGGTTCAACGAATGGTTAAAGATGCGATTCAATGGGAGGCCATCAAGTGATGAAACGCTGCTATGGTTGGCCAAATGACCAAAATTTACAATTGTGACATGGCAAGGATACGACATAAATGGGTACACGTTTTATACGGCAGCTCAGGATAGGAAGAGCACAGTCCAGAACAGCGGTGTCCGTATAGATGCATTTCACGAGGGGTTCAATACCGCGGGGGCACGCGGGTTGAACTCGTACTATGGGTTCGT
The DNA here is from genome assembly GCA_036346395.1 of Hsuehochloa calcarea. Classification (NCBI taxonomy): domain Eukaryota; kingdom Viridiplantae; phylum Streptophyta; class Magnoliopsida; order Poales; family Poaceae; genus Hsuehochloa; species Hsuehochloa calcarea. The sequence goes on from CM070600.1 coordinate 36,184,637, forward strand.
AGAGGAGATTTGGGAGCTTGAATATGTACTTTTCAAGATCCCCCTGTTTCGATGTCATTGGGTTAAACTTCCGTAGGGCGTGAAGGTCAACAAGTACGACGTCACTACTGTGGACCTCAAACGTGTCGGATACAAGGACGAACCATTCGTACTGCTAAGCAAGTTGTTCAAGTTTTTTATGTAACGGACCCAGCAAATAAGAACCACCACGTAGTTTCTTCGTGGGAAAAGAAGGATTGTCGGAGTTGAGAATGTCGTGGATGAGGAAGAGTACAATCAATTTGACGAGTTGCTCCTTTCGGAGACGGCATCAGACTGGAGGAAGAACCCAGTGAGGAAGCTAGCTATATGCGCGTCGATCATCGTGAAGGACTATATTAAGGCACCTTAACCGCCTCGTTAAGGAGAAATCGAAATCGAAGAACATTAAGGCACCTCCAAAACCCGTGAAATACTCACTCGGAAGTCCGTTGGTCTCCGACGCAGAAATAAAGAGTTCAGGAGTAGCTTGTCAAGCTTTGCACGATTGGTACTTGCGCAAGACCCGAGAGAAGGGGGGTCATACTGGAATCACCGTCAGATACGGGAGGGAGCATTTTCTCCACGAGCCTGGCCACTTCGTCGTGGGCTTCGAAGACTTATTTGACCTATACAACCTAACTGCCCTCGACGCCTCACTTCTACGATGCTGGACACTTTAAGTGTGTACAATCAATTTCTACACTCACGTGATACCGATAAATATCGTAACTCATTGCTTATGTACAGATACATTATGAAATATGCCCGTCGAATCAAAGAACCGGTGGGTTTCCTCGACTCACACGTGGTCTCTGAGCAAACAATCAACCAAGACGCATCCTACGTCGAGAATTACATAAAAATAGGATTTCTTGCTCTAAACGACAAGGACTACATAATGGTGCCCTACAACCAGAAGTAAGTGCTTCAATATTTGCTATACAAATTACGTTTCAACATAGGTTTATGACTATAGAGGCATACACGAGTAGGTTCCACTGGATTCTTCTAATTTTTGTGCCAAAGAGGAACATGGTATTGTACCTTGATTCTCTACTCAAAAAAATAATGACTTCACCCTTCTTAAAGGAATACTAGACGGGTATGTTCATTTCCTTCGCACATAACTCTATTGTAGTCTTCATTCGTTTGAAATGAACAAGGATAACTTTTTTGAATCATGTAGGGCGTTCATCGGCTATGTTGCCGAGGGAGGTTTATACAAAGGAGCAGCGCCACACGACTCATAGGATGCGATTTTGATGCGCTACAACACAATAATCATATATCATACTCGTAATATTGCGTCTCGAATATGTAGTACATATATATGTAACTCTATTTTTGCGATCTTGCGCCGGCAAAAAGCGAGATCACCTATCGCATTCTCGTATGCCATCATATGTAGCTATTGATTGCTTCTAGGGACTTACGATCCCCGTGTTTGTCAATCTCGTAATAATTATCTCCTAATTATAAATTTAAATATATGCTTACTACTTTACTCCTGCTAGCGACAGGGCTTGAACATAGAGTTAAATGCACTCGAGATGGACCAGGTCATGCACATTCAAGGGGAGCTCTGTGGCTTCATCAAGGCAAACATAGTTAACACCACCGGAGAGTTTCACCGATGAACGACCTCGAAACAATTGATTCAATATTGTAATTCACTTTGAGTGGTTGTAATTCAATTTGTAACTCTAGCGACAATGTATACTTGAAACATTCTTTTGTAATTGATTTTGAGTTAAATGATCACTTTGAGTTGTCAACAATTATCTGTGACATGTTTCTGCTTGCTAGTTTTCAGAGGGCATGGCTAGCAATTCCTGAGGCTAGCTGAAAATACGATAAAAATTAATTAGGACTAAATACTTATCACAGACGGTTCGTAGTTGGAACCATGCAGCGATTCTAATATCACTGAGCGGTTCCAACCACGAAGCGAATGCGTGATATTCGTAATCACAAACGGTTCGTGGTTGAAAAACCGTCTGTGATAACCGCCTGTTATCACAGACATAAAATTTCAGACGGTTCAAAAACCGTCTGTGATGACTGTTACGAACCGTCTGTGATGAGCTTTTCTCTAGTAGTGTAAGTTACTCGAGAAAAACCATTGATAACCCCATACCACCAACAGTGGCACACCTTGACTATGCCCATGACCACAACCAAACTTTACCTCTCGACATCGATTATCCCCACACAGAACCATCATATAATCAATTAATAAGTAATCATACTCAATTAATATCAGCAAACATCAATACGATTTAACAGAAATGTGCATGCAATGCTTTGCCCATTCCCATCCTACTGCGCACTTGTGTGTCAAATTTTAGGTTGATTAACCACTAGCAAATTTTAATTAATCTATTCACGACGGACCTAAAGCCCGCTCTGATATCAACTATAACACCTCAACCCACCAGGGGGCCTGGAATGCTACTAAATAAACATGATAACCAATAAACATAAGGCATGGTTCTAAATTTCGACAAAACCTACTCTGTATAACTAGGTATACTGGAGGTTCCAACAGATGCATATATTATCATCAATATCTCAACATGCAAAGTTCATCAAAACATTCATAAATAATCTATTCAGCTAAGGCATAAGCAAGCATAATTAAAACTTACCACTCTCATTATTACAAATAACCCAATGCATTCAGGCATAACCAAAATTAATCCTTAAATAGTTTGCTTTTTATTAAGGTACGACCTAAATGATAATCATCTTTAAAAGATTGTGTGGTAGTGAGTGCATCTAAAGCAATTCTACTCCCTCCCATGCATGCCGTTCTAGCAAGTGGTACCTAAAAGCACAACAAAAGCAAGGGATGAGTCCAAAGACACAACAAATATAATAAATGGCATCAACAACATACAAACATGTAACTCATCAACTATACTTCACAAGATCACATATCAATCACTTTACACATGCATGCTATGCAATATGCTCAACATGGACTTTCTCTCTCTCTTTCCTTTTGCATTTTACCAGTAATGCAAAGTGTGCATCCGTCGATGCACACCCATGCCTGTAATATCTGGTACATGAACCTTTGCCCATACTCCACGTGTATGGGGACCTGAGCCCATACTCTTCAAGCATGGGAACCTTTAGCCCGTCATTAACATGGCCACGGGACCTCAAGTTGCTTGGTCCTCACATGACCAAGACTTAAGTAAACCAACATAATGCATATGTATGAATTCTCAAAGTAATACAAACATGCATCCACAACAACAATGCATATGAATAACCTATTATTACTCCAAAATCTCATAACCATAGACCAACAACCATGAATAACACGTGATTCATATCTCTAGCAACCATGAACAATACCAATTATGTCATCATCACAAACATGAGCACACAAGTACTCATAATATATATCAAACATTTCCATTCAATAATATATATTATATTCATCATTATACTTGCCTTAACCACGAGAGAGCGAGGATGTATGGAAGGTCTTGCCCGATGCGAGTCCACCACCTGAATAATAATTATAACACACGCTAAGACACAGCAGCGGACCAAAACAAACTATATAACAACAATCATGAACTCGCAAAACATCTAACTCGATCCCGTCCCCAAATTCCTAAACGTTGATCTGTCCCCTCGGTGGATAGTCGACTTCAAAAATCCATATCTATTGGTACATGAGTCCAAATAAGATGTTTTTAGACTTTCTGGAAAGGTAATTAAATTCTCCAACTAAGTCTAGTTGGTGAGCCTTACTGAATCGGCCAAATAATACCCCTACCAGGCCAGTTAAAAAATATCAATTTCACGTCGGGTTCTCTGGACAGAGCACTAAAACACCATAACTTTTGCTACGCAACTCAGAACAGGGTGATCTTAGACTCTCTAGAATCATGAGAAAGCCAGCTACAATAGTCTAGTTGCACAAGTCTCCTGATTCGGCCTCCTACTAATTCGTATATCCAGGTAAATTTTCTGTCTCTGTAATTTGACAGTCAGCGAAACAACGGCGATAAAAATTCCATAACTTTTGATTGACAACTCTAAAAATTGTGTTCGTTATCAACTTGAAAAGCTTACTAAATCCTCTACAATATGCATTTGATGTGGCTTTCCTAATTAGGCTTCTAAATAATTTATAATGGCCAGACAAGACAATCTGCCAATTCTCGTCAGCTCTCCTGGTCAGTGGCGGTAAAACTACCATAACTCCTAAACCGTAGGTCCAAATCAGGTGATCTCGGTGCCCAAAGAAAGCTAAAACCGAGGGATACAACTTTCTAAGATGCGATCAGATTATAAAACATACGGATCTTACCCAAAACTGACAAGCAACAACACTGAACAACACCGATCTGCTACCTCATCTTGGCCGTCACTTCAACGGTGGTCTCCTCGCCTTTCCTCCAATGAACTGCAGTAAGGATCTTCGCCGGGGAGGGAGGTGGTACTGCTCGGGAGCTGGTGGCACATGGGAGAAGCAATGGGGAGAGGGGGGTGGTGGCTTGGGGGAAGGGGGAGGCGCACAAGTGGGAGGGAGAGGGGAGGAGAGGGTGGCGGCTAGGGTTTGGGGGGAGAGCACCCCCTTGGCCGGCCCCCATGGGCCACATGGGCCGTGGCCCAAGGCCCAGGTTGTCGGGAATTTGCGGAAACTCCCTTGCGATCACTAAATATTGTGATTCCTATTTAATTCTTTCTCCCGAATATTCTTCTAATCGTTCGAACAAATTTCGGGGTATTACACGGTAGGACCGGTCACCTTGGGCGGTCTGACCTCCAGCCTGATGAACAGTGAAATCAGCACGAAAACAAAGTTTCAAATAGGTCTAACTTTTGATTTACAACTCCAAACTCAATGAAACTTGGAACACACCTTCTAGAGGATATCAGAAACCTTTTACATTCAAAGATCGTGAATGTCCTTGGCAAAGTTCCAACCTTTTTCCGTTTGAGTGAAGGATGGTTCAGAACCGAGTCAAAACAAAAACTAGATCCAAAACCTTGCTCGTGGGTTAGAGATGATCAAGATGATCCTAGATGAGTTTTCACATGTCACAACAAGCAAGATTAGGGCGAAACCAAAGGAAAACTTAAGAATCAAACACGGCATTTAAAATCACAAAATTGAGAGCAAGAACGAAAAGAGACCCATCTCAAGAAAACTTGCATAGATTGATTTGTGATTGTTGCTGGTTTACAGCCACTCCATCACGGAGGACAAAACTCAATACATGAGCACACAATCAATCTCATCTTCAAGAATCCTAACATCTCCACTCTCTAATCTCAAAAATAAAACTAGGGTTTCAAAATAAGCAAAAGGATCAAGGAGGTGCTACAACACCCTCCCATATTTATAATAGAGGCTAACCTTCTAGAAGAGCTTCCTATTGGGCACCCGTCAAGCCTACACACAAACGGGTTTAACTCACGCACGCATTTGAAAGCGCCGTCTTCATCTTCTCTTGACCTAAAAACCACTTCTCCTTGTGTCATCTTGCGCCGCGGTTGAGCCAAAAGCAATCAAAGCGGTATTTTAGTGATATTACCAAAATACCCCTTCTCAATCCACTACCGGACTCAGCTTCTTTGCCGAGTGCAAAACTCTTTGCCGAGTGCCAAATATCGGGCACTCGGCAAATAGCTATTTTACCGAGTGCCGCACTCGGCAAAGAACTGCACTCGGCAAAAGATAACACTCGGTAAACACACGCTTTGCCGAGTGCCAGGCACTCGGCAAAGGAGGGCACTCGGCAAAGCGGCTGAGGTAACGACCCGCCCGCGTCAAGTTTTGCCGAAGCGGCGTTTGGCACTTTCGGCAAAATAAATCTTTGCCGAGTGCGGGCTTCGGCGCTCGGAAAGATTTATTTTGCCGAGTCTGCCGTGCCTCGCACTCGACAAGCGTTTCTTTTTATTTTTATTTTGGCCTCCAAATTTTTGTGCGACCCTCCTCTGATTACCGGTACTCTATGTTAGGATTTGGTACATTTTGTGGCTTTTGTTATATTTAGTTAATTTATTTCATTTACTATAATTATTTGAAAATGCAAATTTGAACCGCGTGCATCGAATAATGGAATTTAATGATTCAAAAATGATAGTCATGTTATTGAGTGTAGTGTGAGGTAGTATTCAGAGCGGACTGAAATTTGAACATCTTGTTGTGAAACATGACCGTGAACCGTGAGCGAAGTGTTTTAAATTCTATAAAAAGCAAACAAAGTCCGAAAATTATGAAACTTGTGGAGATGTCATGATATCATATGTGGAGGCTGTGAAAAAAATTTGAGAATGTTTCGTGCACGTTGTTCACGGTAATGTTTCGTCAACAAGATGTTCGAAATTTCGGGTCCGTTCCTGGATACGGCCTCACACTACACTCAATAACATGACTATCATTTTTTGAATCATTAAATTCCATTATTCGATGCACGTGCAGTTCAAATTTGCATTTTCTGAAATAATTATAGTAAATGAAATAAATTAACTAAATATAACAAAAAGCCACAAAAATATACCAAATCCTAACATAGAGTACCTGGTACTGTAGGAGGGCTACACAAAAAATTTGGAGGCCAAAATAAAAAATAAAAAAGAAACGTTTGCCGAGTGCCAGGGCACGGCACTCGGCAAAGGGTGTCTTTGCCGAGTGCCACACAGCTGGCACTCGGCAAAGGGGTTTTGTTAATTTTTTGAAAAGAACTCTCCATCATATGCGAACTTGGCTCTTTGCCAAGTGCCCTCCTGATCCGACACTCGGCAAAGAAATTAAAAAAATAAAAAAAAAAAAATTGTTTGCCGAGTGTCTGATCTCGGGCACTCGGCAAACTTTCTCATTATGACCTAGAGCACACACGCACACACGCACACACACGCACACGCGCTGCGCCGCGCTGCCGCCGCGCCATCGCCGCGCATCGCGCCGCCGGCTTCGCGCCGCTTCGCGCGCGCAGCGCCGCGCGCGCCGCCCACGCGCCGCGCCGCCGCCGCGCCGCCGCTTTGCCGCCGCCGCGCCCGCCCGCCGCCCGCGGCCTGCCCCGACCGGACGCCGCCGTCGCCCTCCTCACGCCGGCCGCCCGCGCCGCCACTTGCCGTGGTCAGACGGCGACCGTCCCGCCAGCTCCGGCAACGTAGGTATGGCATTCCCTTCCCCTCCCTAGGTTCTTGCTGTGTAGTGGTGGTGGTGGTTGACGGTGGTGGTGGTGGCGGTGGTGGTGGTGGTGGTGGAGGTGGTGGTGGTGGTGGTCGTGGCGGTTGACGGTGGTGGAGTGGTGGTGGTGGTGGTGGTGGAGGTGGCGTGGTGGTTGTGGCGGTGTAGTTGTGGTTGTGGTTGTATATGTGGTTGTCGGCCATCGTGCCGTTGTTTTTTGCAGGTTTTGGAAACCCCTCTTTTCGTATCATGGTCGTAGATCACGTAACCCAGTTAGGCGTCTCCCGTAGATGCAATTGATGGTTACATTACTCGCTGATACATATGTTAGAGGATGGATGACCGTCATTGGATTGACACGGGCCAGACAAGTCAGAGTGATTACACCACGGAATGGATGAACAAGACCGATGCTTTCTTGAACCGTGCATTTGGCAAGGCTGCTAAAGGACATTGTCTAGTTTTGTGTCCTGCGGCAAATGTGGAAACAAGAGAAGGGTAAACAAGGTGGACATGGGTAAACATCTTTTGAAGAATGGATTCTGACGGACTACACCGGTGGGTCCACCATGGTGAAGCCCATCGTATGAGAGAGGAGGTGGTGAGACCACGCGTCGAGGCTTATGATCTTGATCTTTGGGGTAGCGACATGTTAGATGACTTTCACCAAGGCGATTCGATGAGGGCGTGAGAAGGAGGAGATGGAGGCACCGCGACGAGCGTTCTACGACATGATGGACTCGGCACGAAACCCCTTCACGATCGGTCAGCGGTGTCTCAACCGGATGCCATTGGGCGCTTAATGGGGTTGAAGTCCGAGTTAAACTGAGTCGAGAAGGCCGATAAGATGTTGGCCGTGATTGGCACCACCTTCCAGGAGGGCCACATTACGCCAAAGAGCATGTACGAGTCACATAAACTCCTTCGTGCACTTAAGATGCCGTATGGCGGATACATGCTTGTTCGATGGGGTGCGTCCTATTTAGGAAAGAACACAAGGATGCAAAATCTTGTCAAAGTGTAAATCCTCCGGTACACGGAGGTAGACTCGTGATGGCGGAAGAGGCGCCACGATCCCGTGAAAATCCTACGGTACCTTCCGTTCCTACCGAGGATCCAGCGGCTATACATGACCGAGGAATCGCGAAGCAGATGACATGGCACAAAAATGGCAAGCAGTACAATCGACAAGATGGTACATCCATCCGATGGTGAAGCATGGACCCGCTTTGATGACAAACATCGTGAGAAAGCGGATGAGGCTCGCAATGTGCGTGTCGTCTTTGGCAGCAAGATGGGTTCAATCCTTATGGATGATGGCTGCCCCATACACATGTTGGCCGTGTTCGTTATCCCCTCAATCTCCCCGGCGTCTCCTTTCAGCGACATAACGTATTCTTGTCGTTGATAATTCCTCGACACCCGGGAGTAATATGGGTGTGTTCATGGAGCCGTGTTTGATGAATTGGTCCGTGCTTGGGACGAAGGGGTATGGACATACGACCGAGCTACAAAGACAAGCTTCAAAATGCACGTTTGGTACCACTACTCCTGCATGACTTCTGGCGTATGGGTTATTCTGCGCTGGTGCGTTCACGGAAGTTCCCATGCCCAATATGCAAGGAAGGTGTGAGGTTCATTTGGTTGCACTAGGGTGGCAAGTACTGCGTCGTTCGACGGACATCGTCAATTCCTCCTCTTGACCATCCATTCAACAAGACATCAAGAACTTTACGAAAGGTGTCGAGTGATGGACCCGCACCGCATGATGATGATCGTAGTGCCGAGGTTCATGCTCACATAGATGCTCTCGTGCCCAATCAAGAAGGTGGTTTTGTGGGATATGGTGAGCAACATATGTGGACTCATAAGTCGGGCTTGACGAGGCTCCCTATTTCGATGACCTTCTTACGCCACATAACATTGATGTAATGCACCATTGAAAAGAATGTCGCCGAGGCACTTTGGGCAACACTCATGGACACGAAGAGGGAGTGAACTTAGGCACTCTGCGAATCAGCGGGATGAAGAGTCATGACTACCACATATGGATTGAGCGGCTTCTTCCGCGATGGTTCGAGGCTATGTCCTCGAGCATGTCGGCAAGTCTTTGGCGAGTTGAGCTATTTCTTCCGCGACTTTGTGCCAAGGAGCTATCTCGGACCGTCATTGATGACTTGGAAAAGTGGCACCCGTGTTGCTCGTAAGTTGGAGAAGATCTTTCCACCGGCCTTTTCTTGGCGATGCAAAGCATTTGATTGTGCACCTCCGTATGAGGCACGTATGGGGGCCGTGCGAAAGGCGTTGGTGCTATCAATCGAGAGATGTCGAAGACTCTTCGCAAAAATGTAGAAATAAAGCCAAAATTGAGGCTTCCATTGCGAGGCATACATTACGGAGGAGGTGTCAAACTTCACGAGAAATACTACACCGAGAACCTTCCTAGCGTTTATAATCCACCCCTCGTTACAATCTTTGGCGAAAATGAATCGAACCTCGGCCTTTTCCAAGGGAAACTTCGGAGCGCAAGTGCATCGACCACTAAGCAATTGAAAAATGAAGAGTGGTGCGATATCATGCTATATGTGTTGACCAACCTTGTCGAGTGCGGCCGTTCATTGGGTAAGTTTTCAACGAACTTGTTTCAATACGCCGTCACTCCTTGTTTCTTCGTCCAACCCCTTGTTTCTCGTTAGTGCAGGAATTTCTTCGTCAATCCTAGCATGAATCAAGGGATCCTACCCGCAGAAAGCGATACCCTTCTTTCGGAGGGTGCGGGACGAGGAGCCCCGATTTCATTTCTTGGTTCAAGCGAAGTCTTGTCCAATTTAGCTCGTGCCTTAGTTCGACATTCCAAGTTGATCGTGCGTTCGAATAATATAACGATCTATCCCGCTTGAGCTTGCGAGGCCCAAACCGATCGTCTATAAGTGACGAGTTGAGACGGGTTGCAAGCGGTACGTGTCGTTAGGGTCAAGTCATTTACCGATTATGGCGTGAATGGATATCGTTTTCACACAGCAAGCTACGAGCAGAGTCGGCCCAATCGAAAAACCACAAACAGCGGAGTTTTTACGCCCGGCACTGATGGCCTCGACTATTATGGAAGAATTGAAGAAATCTACGAACTTCCATTTTATGGTTCCAAACCTCTTAATCTGTCATATTCAAATGCCTTTGGTTTCATCACGAGTAACGAGGCGAACCCTAAGCTTGGGCTAGTCGAGATTCGGCAGATTCCGTCTATCCAGGAAAAGATGTCTACATTGTGGCTCAACAGGCCGTCCAGGTTTATTATACGCCATACGCGTGCCAAGACAAAGAGCATCTTAAGGGTTGGGCTATTGTGCACAAGGTATCGCCACACGGTAAACTACCTGTCCCAAACGATGAAGATTACAACTTCAACCCAAACACATATGATGGAGAGTTCTTTCAAGAAGAGGGGCTACAAGGGAGGTTTGAGATAGACTTAACAGGCGATAGGAATGGAAGTAGACAATGAAAGGGTTGATGACGAGGGCGCTGGAGACGAGGTGCGAAATGTGAAGGACTTACAAATGCTTGGCGATTACGTTTAGGCAATGACAATGAAGACAACATTCCTCCTTCGGATAGTGTTGATGATTTGGACAATGTTGATAGTGATGACGAGACCTATGATCCAGCTAATCCCAATCATGAAGATTATTTCTAATACATGTAATACTATGTTTTTTGTAATTATGTTTTGTTCATTTTGCATCTATTTCTAATAAATGTATTACTATGTTTTTTGTAATTATATTTTGTTCATTTTGCATCTATTTCTAATTACGTCTTGCTTATTCTTTTTAATTGCGGTGAGTGAACAAAGATGGCGGGCGACCGTCGTAGGGACGTGTCCTCGCTTTACTGCAGACCACGACCGCGGAGGAGGAGAAGGAGGGTCGGACGGGAGGAGGAGGAAGAGGACCGCCGGCGCGAGGAGGGCCGTCTCCTCCCACGCCGCGTGAGGAGGTCTTTGGAGGAGGAGGTGGTGCCGTGGGACGAGTTGGGCGAGGGCGGCGGCGAGGTGGTAGGCACGGGTTCCGCTTCCTCCTCTTCCTCTTCGAGTGTCTACTTGCGAGGTCCCGCGAGCCTCCTCGAGTTCTCGCATCCTCACCGACGCCTTGATGATTCGCCCGAAGGGCAAAAGTAAGTAACTTTAGATGTTGTCACCACTACTTCATATGATATGATGAAAAAAGAGAAACTAATAATTTTTCTTAATCACTTGTGCGAGGCGGGTGGTTGTGTCGGTGGTAGCGCACGCTCCGCCAATGGCATCTGGGTCTTGTGCGAGCAACACTACCCCCGCATTATCACGTCACGCCGGAAGACGGAGCCGCCTACTCGTTTGACCACTACGCCGTCGGCCCGATCTGAGTACCCCAACAAGGCGCGCGGTGAAGGCGGAGTTTTGGGTAAGTCTCCTCGCACAACATTGCTCAATACATCGCATTCATTGGACTTTTCTTGAAATAATGAATGGATACATCGCGTTTGTATGCGGACTTATTTGAGATCGATGAGGATTTGAGGCCGGCGGACTAGGTGGCTACCAAAGCACGTAAAAACTCATCACCGACATGCATCACGAGGTGCGCATCCAGCCATCGTAACCTACCACGGGTCGAAGCTTGGAGAGAAGGTCACCAAGAAAGACGCAAGAAACATGACGCCGAACGGGACCGAGACCTTGAGGTAGATGAAGAACATTAATATTGATTCGTTTTGAGATTAAGCACGTTTAATTTGATCTTCTTATATGTCAAATACTTGATGGCGTGTAGATGATTCCTGGTGGTGCCAATCGTATCCCGAGTCTTTGGCGATGATCGTGGATAAGTGGTTCACTGAGGAGTATCTCCGGATGCACAAGTGATGCTCGGGCCCGTCGTTTGATGATGCAAGGTCCAAAGACACCATCAAGGCGACCATGACCTCTCCGCATACAAACAAGCATGGGTACGAATTCATTTATCTATTGTGATGCTCAATTGCCGATTTCTAATTATCTTCTTTGTCTTTCGCGATCGGCGTCACATAATGGCCACCTTGCTCGGACTTCCGGGCATGGTGTATGGCCCACAAGGGCAAGGCGACGTCAAGCGTCTCCTTCAACTGGAGGACCCGCCCGCGCGTACGAACCCGGCGTCCACACCCGCATCGGTGAGTACACGTCGGCGGCAAGGTCGATCCATGGGCGGACCATGATCCGAGCACCGTGACTTTGATGGAGAGATCGTCATGAGGGTGGGACAAGGCAAGAAGCATGGGCGGTTCGGCTTGGCGGCGGCCTCATCGACACGGCCTCTACTCCATCTCTCTCCCGGATCCGAGCATGGAGCACGAGCGAGCCCGCCATACGCCCACGGTGAGACATTTGACAAGACCGGTCGGACGACTCGAGGTTATTCCTGTTTTACTCGTCGTACATTGATCTTTACACACCTTTATTAGCTTTGCATTACTGAAACATTGGAGTGAAATATTGCAGGCCAGGCTGGAACAAGAAATGAGGCAACGTCAGGAGCTGGAGGCCGAGCAGCAGAGGATGTCGGCCACCGAGGCCGAGCAGGCCAAGCGGCAGGCCCAGACGCAGAGGCTGGCGGACATTACGGAGTTCCTACAAGGTCTTGGGCAACATACGGGCTTTGCTGTGCCAGCTGGGTGTTGGCTCCACCTCCGCCTCCACGTCCTGCAGTTGCAGCTACTCCTGTGAGTATGAAAGTTTTTTGCTTTCGCTTGTGCTTTGCTTGTATGACCTCTACCTTCCTAGATTAGGTATCTAATGTAATCTTGTCTCACATGCAATCTCTTCTCCTTTGTGCACCTCAATCGGGGTTCGAATAATCCACCTCATGCGCCTCCGAATGATGGAGCTTTTCCTTCACCACGATCGCGATGGCCACCTTGAGATGAATGGTAGTTGTATTTTCATTTGTTGTTCACTTGGTGATGGACTTGTGATATACTTGTGATGCACTTGTCATTGTGATGAACTTGTGGATTTGTTTGGATGGACTTGAGCACTTATTGTTATATATGTGATATATGTGATGGATGTGATAAATATGTGATGGATGAGATATATATGTGATGGATGTGATATATGTTTGGATGGATTTGTTTGTCGTGATGGAATGTAAAAATAAATAAAAAGCAGTTTTGGGTCACTTTGCGAGTGCAACACTCGGCAAAGGACCCTTTGCCGAGTGCCATGGTCATGGCACTCGGCAAAGCTGGGAATATGGGCGCCTGAAACCCTAGTTTTCCAGCTTTGCCGAGTGCCAGCCATACGACTTTCGGCAAAGAAATTTTCAAAAAAAAAAATTAAAAAATCTTTACCGAGTGCCGGCCGGGTTGGCACTCGGCAAAGCGGCCGTCAACGGGGCCGGTGCCGTGGATGCCTTTTCTTTGCGAGTCTTGACTCGGCACTCGGCAAAGCCTTTACCGAGTGCCCGACAAAAGGCACTCGGCAAAGGTTGCTTCGCCGATAAATTTTTTTCCGAGTGCTTTTTGCCGAGTGTCGCACTCGGTGCAAAGGAGCCTTTACCCAGTGCCTGAGGCACTCGGCAAAGAGCTGGAATCCAGTAGTGATCCTTCTCCAAAGACCGAGTCCAATTTTCATGAAACAATCCTGTGTTTCGCCACTTGTAGGTTGATCAATGGCTCTCATGATGTCGGCAAATCTCTCCCATCCGGCTCCCATCGAAACCACCATGGCACTTGCACCGACCCCCGCGTCTCTTGATGCAACCCGTCGCATCGAACTTCTTGTTCGATCATCTTTGTCTATTTTGCGCAATGCTCGAATCCAATGATTTCACTCGGCATCCTCGATCGTTCTGAACCTCAGTTCTCCAAGCCTAGTCCCGATCATCATCGCCGTTGACCGTCGTTGACCTCCAACCAACCTGCACAATAATAGACCAAGAAATCGATTCCGAGAACAAGTTCTTTACAACTTGACCCACGTTAGTCAAAACATGCATCATGCAGCACATATGCACTGAAACTCATGAACTTGACTCAACAAACAAACATCGCCGATATGAAAGCCGACGTACAAGTGAAAACCGGTTAGACTGCCATTCAATGACCGGTCTGACCGCGCTCTGGCCGGTCAGACCGCCCCTTGGCCGGTCAAACCGCGCAGCAAGGGACTTAGCCAAATTTCGACCCTTGAAATCCGAGACCTCTCTAAAAATTTCAAACGAATAGATCTTTTGACTGAAAACTCTAAAAATTATGGAACCAAGTGTAGAAGAATCTCCTCTCTTGCCTACACCCTCTATTTTTGGCCCAGCACCAAACTGCACGATTTACAATGGCCGGTCCGACCGCCGCCTATGGCGGTCGAATCGCTTCGACCGCTCGACGCCGAGGTGGCGGTCGACCGCCCGCTACTGGCGGTCGGACCGCTGTGACTGACAATACTAAAACTTGCTAAAAACGCATGATTCGACGAACCTTCAACGTCATTGCCAATTGTAACATCGTCCTAAGATCATGAGCATATCCCCGTGATATCCACAACATTTAATGCACACGTCGCTGAGGAGACGACGGTATGCAATACGCACCGCGTGGCGGAGACGACGACATTTGTTGCGCACGTCGCTGAGGGGACGATTGAATTTCATGCGCACGTCGCTGAGGAAAAAGTGGGAGACAGAATGTTCCGGGGCGAGGGTGGTCGAAACCAAACGGTGGTCGAAACCAAAAGCGTGTCGCAGTGATAGGAACGGGCCAACGGGAATTCGGAATAGTCATAGAAATGGTACTTGAGATACCAGAGAACTCCAATAAACTCAAAATAAACCAAATTTGAATTAATTGAAATTTGATTAATTCATATTAAATTATTTTTATTATCTAAAATTCCAAGTTAAGGTTTAGCCACTTTAACAAGAATCAAATGGTTATTTTTATTTTCAAAATTTTTCAAAAAACCCTAAAAATTGGGATGTTACACAAAAGATCACGATAATACAATAGACAAGCAGGATATAATCAAATGGTATATAACTCACCCCAAAGCATTTAAATAATTACTTAGAGTAGAATGCAGTACTTTGAATCAATGTAATTTTAAAAACTGGGTTCAACATGATCAAAGATACAACTTGCCTTAGAATAGCTCTTGGTACTGGTCTTGGTCTTGGTCTTGGTGAAGTCCTTCTTCCTCAAAATTCTCCGAAGAATCAACGTCTACTCGTAAAAAAGTAAATAAACAAAACAAATAAAAATAGAGAGGAAAACAAACTCCATAAATTAAATAAAAATCCCACAAAAATAGTGCTCCAATTTATATAAATTTATAAATTTGAATGGGCTCAAACGAAGTTCGTATGAAGAAGATATAGCTTCTGAAAGATCTAAACCTAAAGAAATACCTAAATTGGAATATCTGGATTTTCCCGATTTATTTTTCTACTAGAAAATCGGATTATGACGTCTGCTGACGTTAGCACTGGAATTTTTGAATTAAAACAAATCCGAGAAAAAGCTTTAGAGAATGACAAGTGCACCCTCGGTCTATAGATCGGGTCCACAAATTTGGTTCATAGGTCTACGGGTTCACGAGTCTATGGCATAGTGATCTGGCTGGTGGACCCCACATGGCATAGGTTTGGTCTACGGTGGATTGGGTTTACACCAGATCGGATCCGGGTTAGGGTTTGGATAACCCGCGTACGCTGACACAACATTGACTCAGCCAACACGCAAGCGACACGTCGACACAGAGGATGAGGTGGCGGTGACGTGACACGCTACGTCAGCTCGACGATAGCAAGGCTCGGGAACCAATGGCAACCGACGAACGGCGGCGCCTCGCAGATGGTGAGTGGTACCGGTGGGTAGAGGAGACTAATGCAAACCTATGGGTGCACTCACGGGTCGTCGAGGATGACGGTGATGGCCGGCTGCGAGGTTCAAGCGGAAAAGAAGGTTCGAGCATTGTCAGGAACCAGCTCCGGTGTTACTCCGGCGGTTGGGAAGGGTGTTGGTGGGAGCTTTGATGATGGCGGATTCGGTGGTGCAGTCGACGTCGACAAGGCGACAAGGGTGGCGACACAATTTGAAGAAAACAAACGGCGTTGGCAAAACCGTAAAGGCTAGATTGCGGCGGCGCTAGAACTCTAGAAGCGAAATTGGTCAGTGGTTTGATGTGCGGACAGCAAGGGAGTGGACAACTTGAACTCGTCGTCTTATATATAATGCATGTTTCTAGGCCTCACAAAGTTACTCCAACATAGTGATGTGGCCATGTGCAGTATTCTATATGTAGTTCATAAATATTCTTTATCTTATATGCATGCCTACTTTCAAATATTTTTAACCTCAAAAGAAAACTATCGAACCCACTTAATTAATTCTACACACCGGCAATGTCTTGTTAGAGATCATTCGGTGATCTAGCCAATTAGTACCTGAGGTATATATATTTGTCAGTGTACATGTCTCATTGTTCATTCAGGTAAATTGTCGTTTCTCGTGGAGTACACACCTAATGATTAGATTAATTTATTAGGGGAAGATTCATAACATTAGTTAGAGATTTCTCGCCCATGATAAGGATCTCATGAGTTAAGTGACCATAAAAGCGGCGTTATTTAGTATCACTACCAAGATACCAGAGGTATAGGATTACACTAGAGGTTAGCAGAACTGCCAGGACAGGTCGACGAAAAACAAATAGGGCTTGGCCATAATAAAAAAGAGTTATACTGTTGCGACAAAAGCAACAGAAACAGCTATAATATTTGTACCACTTCCAGAAACAGATATTTCTAGAAAAAAAAATGGTCCATGATGATGAAGACATCCCTACTACTACAATATCTTCCACTTCAAGTGTGCATAAGTCTATTCATAAAGCACCAAAGGGTGCAATGACTAGAGCCAGAGCTAAGTTTCTAAATCAACAGGTACTTTTATTTCTTTAAATCATTTCCTATTGACTTTGATGAGAAGGAGGTACTACCTCATGCAAATATATTGAGTATTATCAGGTTTGAACATTGTGAAGACTTTGAACTGAGAGAGAGGAGTGGGAGGCCGGAGCCAAAGCAATGAAGGAGAACAATGGGAGATCAAGAGAAGACACTTCTTTCGGCCAAGGAGATGGAGAGAAGGCAGCCCATGCGGTTGTAAAGGGAAAAGCCCAAGCGGTTGAAGACATGGAGATAGAAGCCCATGTAGTTCAGAGGCCCATAGCACATGATGCAAGCCCAAACCGCGTGAAGGTCTAAGGCATAAACAGTAAATGGAATAAATAGTAAATCTAAGAATATATTTTAGGGATTAGCTTGTGTGATTTGGTTATCCAATTCGGCCCTTTGGCCAAATCAACCTCGGCCGGCCATAAGCCAAGACTTGCGTGAGTTGGGGGCACCATAAATACTACCGTGACCCAATGTATCCCTTAGACCACTTTTATTCTAAAATAACATATTGAAGTTTTTGCCCTTGTTCTTCACGCATGGTCTGACTATGTGCATCAGAGGAATTGGGAGTTTGCAAATTGAGATCATTCAACCTTTCTACTCGGAATTGGGAGCACGATGGGGCTTCGTTTGGTGGTCATGAAGTCCAGCACGTGTGTTCTTGCAAATTATAGAGTGCTAACCTTGCATGGGCAATGAAAGATCAGTACGATTTAGAGAGGCACGTGAGCATTCGATTCTATATTGAGAAGATCGGATGACTTCGTATCAGATGACCTAAACCGAATTGTGCTAGCCTACATGCTAAAATGGGCTTGAGAACTCAAAAGTGCCACAACTGCATACCTCCCACTCCTTATTAGCACACTTGTTCCTAATTTTGGATATCAGAAACATTGTTTTAACGGTCCAGTAAGGCCGGAAATTTTCGGTTAATTTTGGCAAAATTTCCAAATCAAAATTTGGAATTTTTGGATTTTAAATTTAAAAATTCAAATAGGAGCAAAATTCAAACAAATTCATTTTTTTACAAAATTTATCCAAACATATTTTTTTAGGAACAGTTTGTATTCCTACCTGGCCCCACCGGTATGACCAAAATTCTGAACACCGCACTTGATGCGTCGTAACCTCTGCACCTCACCACCATGGATCATAGAGTAGACACGATGGACAAAAACCATTTTTTTGTTTAAAAGAAAGCAGTTCCATAGAGAAAAAAAAACATGTAATATTGCTACGTTCCACCCAGGTGTTGAGCCGAACCTGCCGTAGAGGTCCGGACAAACGGTAAATATCCAGCCGGAACCTTTTCCCGTCGTGGCTCTGCGCGCGCACGTGAATTAACCGGGCCAGCCGTCAGCAGAGGAGCAGATGGATCTCCTCCGCACGCACGCGCGCGCGGCTATCTATCCACGTCCATGTCCCCCCGGCCGACGTCCCTCTCACGGTGTGCGCGCAGGTGGCTACCGCGCCCGCGGGCGATCGACGTCGCCGTCCGAGGCGTGCAGTGCCCGGGAATATAAGCGCGGGGTTTGCCCTTTTGCCCGCCGCCCACCCGTAGCGCGCGACGGCCGCACGTGAAGGGCCCACGGCGCCAGCGCCGCGGCCACGTGAGGCGCCACGCCCGCGCCCCCGGGCGTCCGCGCGCGGCCCACCTCGAGTCTACACGCACGTGGGGCACTGCGAGCGCGACCGCGTGCGTCTACAGGGCCCTATCGGGCAGTGCTCGGCTCGGGTAGCCGCGTCGCTGTCCTGTCTAGGGCGCGCCTGCACTGGCGCTGCCACCGCACAGTCCAGTGACGCGGATCCACTGGATGGATCCAGTGCTGCCTACAGCCATGCTCGCCTTCAAGAAAACCATCCGTTCCAGCGTACTGCCGTTTGGCCACCAGAAATTGCTAGCTTGTTTTAGCCGTGCTATTTGCTTGTCGTAAGTGTTAGTAATATCATGCGTATGGTCAGAATTCAGATAAGGTTTGTTTTGTGTGGTTGTACAGTATTTAGGCAGTATTTATTATAGATATTAGAGTTTATTTTACATCCTTTAAGATTAATAAAATCTTTTTCGGATACGAATAGTCGTTTGATTTTAATAAAGAAATACCATGCATGTAATCAGTTTTAAGCAAGCAATAGAGGAAAGAGAGGAAAAATGGTGCTGTGCACATGCAGCACCAAAAATCCTTCTGTTCTTTCTTGCGTACGTGAGTACTTGCTTCTATCGTGTGTGAACATCCATTGAATACATCAAGTGAGTTCCAGCGCAAGCGTGTGTTCTTTCCAGCGTGTTCGCGAGTGTGTGCACACTTCATCTTTTATCGGCTTTCAGCGTGTACGTGTTCACGATGTAAGCTACCGAGCGTTCGGCCAAACGCACTGCCGAGCAGATCAGCTTTGTCTTCTTCAGTTTGGGTTAACAATTGGTATCAGAGTTCGGATGAGATAATAACGAGGATTAAAACATCTATTTATTATTTAATAGATAAGAGACTATACATCTTTGTTGTCGTAACCCCTAAAGCTAACGACCTCACTTGTCGTGAGGATTCCAGAGGTTACACAATATCTAACCTGGTCGGAGAAGGTTCCCAACCCTGTCTCCGACCAGTCAAAAGCTCTCAAAACCTTGAACTGATATCTGGATCTAGCACCAGATATACCCTCTACCGTGTGAAGAATGGAACATGTGTTGTATATTCCATACCACGCGACGATACGTAACTCTAAGACATAGAATACGGTTAAATGACTCACTGACATATAACCGTACGGTAGTTGACACATTGTTAACTGACGCCTCTCTTCGACCAGACGCGTTGCTTCCCAAACAGGCGTTTCTTCCAGAGACAACTGCCAACTCTTCATCAACTACATAAGGAGTACTACAGACTGAAGTGAGGAGGGCTGGAACAGTGAAGATCATTTAGGAAACACTCTCGGAAGAGCATTGTATTCCCGAATTAGTCTTTAGTCTAGGTTACAGACACCCATTGTAATAGCCAGTTCATAGCAATCAAGAGCAATCTCATTACTTTCCAGAAGATACGCACAATTTTTCTCTTTCTTTTCATATATTCATAAGATTGACGATTTGATCGTTGACATGTGGCATATACGGTGGGGCGGTGGGAGATGCGGTCGGCATGGCAGAGCTACAAGGTGGGCATGGGCAGCCGGAGACGCGGTGCGGCTAGCGGTTTGGCGCGGGCCAGTCTAGACTAGTTGGTAGCGATGCTGGGCATAGCAGAGCTAACGGCGACCACGCAGTGAAATCTCATCGGCAAGCACACGTATGTAGTTGAGTCTATGCATGTAGGAGCAGTAGTGTCAAGTCATGTGTGTGTGCATGTTAGCACATTGAGTTACTTGTTTGCATGCATGAGTGCATGTGCATTAGATATTGGTGCGCATCGGTGGAACGCAAGATTAGTTGCGTGTTGCCAAGGTGAAAGTGTCGTGTTGGTAGTAGGTGGTTCGGGTGCCGTATTTGTGTGTGTCAATGGAATTGAGTTTGGGACGTTAAAGAGATGTGTTCGATGTCCTTAGTCGAGTCCGTGGTGTTGAGTCCGGGACGTTGAGCAGATCTGTTCGTCATTCTGTATTGAGTAAAAGTTGGGCAAGTCGTTGTTGAGACCGACTACCTCAATAAGTAAGTGCACAAAGATTAGGTAGTGATTTGATTTGTTAGTAATCTTTGTGCATATGATATATCTAGATTTTAGAGAGGGTTTGTTTTGCATAGTCCTACAGTATTTAGAAAGTATTCATTATGGATACTAGAGTTTATTTGGTATCCCTTTAGGATACGTAGAATCCTTTTCGGATACGAATAGTTGTATTTACTCTCAATAAAAGGGTACCCCTTTAATCGGTTTTATTTAAGCAATAGAGGAAAGGAAAGAAAAGAAATGCTATCGTGCGCATGCAGCACCAAAAATCCTTATGTTCTTTCTTGCATACGTGCACTACCATAGAAATAGTCTTCACAGACGGTTCAAAAACGTCATCACAGACAGTTTTCTGAATCGTCTGAGTTTGTGGGTTAGTAATAACATGATCTCATCACAGACTGTTTGTGAACCGTTTGTGAAAAAAGCTATCACAGACGGTTCTGAACAATAACCTTCTCTGATAGTCAATTATCATAGGCAGTTCTTGTTCAAAATTATCTGTAAAAATAGACTACCACAAACGGTTTTTCAGTAAAAATCGTCTGTGATAGTTTTTCTATTGCAAAAAAATATTCGAATTTTGAGCCAAATCAATCAATTGTTGGACAGTAATTTCATATACTCTTTTGATAGTTTGCAAGAAGGTAATTAAAAGAGAGAGAGAGACACACACACACACTCAATCAATGGCTCGCTCACTGACGAAGATGAGGTCGAGTAGAAGTGTCTATGTCGAACCAAATGGGCCTCCTTGTCGACACCACAGATGGGGGTCCTCACTGAGAATGAAATCTGATGGGATAGAGGGGACGAAATCAAGAGTGAAATGGAAACATGGTAGGGATTTGGCAATTTCAAGTAGTCATGATAAATTTAGAGAGTTAGCCGTTTCAAGTCATGGCAAAATAATAGAGCTCGTCATTTCAAATCATAGAGTCAGGTAAAATCAGGATTAATTATCACAGATGGTTTTTATGCGAACTGTCTGTGATAAGATACTTATCACAGATGATTTGTATAGGTTACATGCACATGACCCGCACCCGCTAGTTAGAGCACGTTCTAACTCGCAAAAGTTCCAAAAGAAAACTCCCTCAATCAAACACTCCATTATGACTGATCGTGCAAGATATGTTTTTTTTTTTGGTAATTAACGCAGGAGCTCTTGCATTCACTTAACAAATAAGGTAGTCACCCAGGTTCAAAACAGGGTGCGCGGAGCGTTTGACAATACCCTCTACCATCCGAGCAACGCCGGGTACCTAGATTACGGTGCATGATATATTATGTTCTTTTGTTTGCGATTGTGTTTATAACATATTCTTCATCCCGGCCTTTCAGTGGAAATGTTCGAGAGGTGTGCAAGATCGTTTGTGCGTATAATTGTGTTATTGGTGAAATATCCTAAAATTAGCTTTCAATTTACGAAAAGAGGAAATGCAGGACGACAACAGATGTGATGTCGTAGTCGATGCCATTCCTCTTAAGATCTAAGGTCCGTTCAATTACAGGTTTACCGTAGTTCAACCACAAAGCTGTATACAAATAGGGTAACAGCATCAAACAACAATTATTAAACTATATATAGGTTAATCCTCTAAAAAGTTTTTTTTAAAAAAACTATAGGTTAAAGCTCACAACGTTTGCGAATCAGAGCGGAGGTATATGGGCCGGTTAAGTACACGTGGACTACAGTACAACGGTAGCCCGTATAATCTGATTTATTACCTCATGTAGTGTCGTTAAGTACTCTAAAAGCATGTACAATGTAAAGTGTTTATGAAATTGTGAGAGTATATGGTCACATCATTAAGCACTTGTATAAAAACTCTCCCTTCAAATGGAAACAAATCCATACAGGTGCTTGATCTCCATTGCAAAGCCTTTAATTAGTAGTTTTCTACTGATTTTTGGAATATGAAAAATGAAGTGAGCTTAAGCTCAGTACTAAGCTACCTCATCCATTTGTTAGGCACTACTGAGCTACCCTACCTCATCCACTCGCATATTTTATGTAGCCAAGCACTGAGCTGTCATCCACTCGCATCTTTTACTTCAGCCACACAAAACGTTATCCTCATACACAACCAAACTCTCTCTCTCTCTCTCTCTCTCACTCACCATCTCCGTCGTTGAGTTGTAGCTGGCGAGCGACGCTCGAGCTCTCTGGCGGTCCTAGCGGTGCGGAGAAGACGAACTGACGCATCGGCCCTGTGGGAGCCGTGTCCGCCAGCAGACGTGGGTTGCAATCGGGCACGAGCAACGCCAGGCGGGTAGCCGGCGGGGTCACGAGTCGAGCACTTGACGGTGTACGCCCCCACAGACAGCCACTGGTTGAGCTCGATGGCGTGCGCAGCCCGGCCGGGGTCGACACCCCTCGACATCCCAAAAGTTCCAATTTCGAGTAAGTATAATGAAAATAGGTAGAAGAATAATTTTGAGTATATTTTGCATGGAAAACTATTTTTTCATATGTTTTGAACTATTGCATAAATCAAATAGTGAATTTAAATGTAAACAACAATATGTAAGAATTATCAATAAAATCACAAAACAGATAAAACCCCTAAAATTTGCACAATAAACTATATGGTGTCAATTGCCCTTACAAAAATTTTCATGAATTTTGGAGCATGTTTCGCAGGTTTAAAAATTAGGCAAAGTCTCATCCTTTTCTGTTCGAATTTCCCGCTCGCCCATTAGACCGAATCCAAACCAATTCAACTTCGCTCACCCCGCTGCAGCTCACGACAACTCCTGCCTCCCTCTCCCGCTGACATGTCGGGCCAGCATGTTAGAATGTGTCTTCCACCTCGCCTTTGTCCCCACACACCAGCTCGCCCTCGCTAGCTCCACCGCTCGCCTGTCCATTTCAACCACCGCCCATAGTTTGGCGCCTCAGCAGCTCCCGTTGCCTCCATCTGGCTCGCCGATGCTATCCACCCCATTGATGGCGCCATTTTCCATGCGGACGGAGAGACCAGAGTAGCCCCGTGAGTTTCTCGCACGACCACCGGCATCTCACCACTTTCCTCGCGAATTGTCCTAACTACTTAAGCGCTAGAGCACGCACTGTCATCCTTAGCTCGCCCACGTTCCTTTTTGTGCAAACCCAAGTTTCATAGCTCATTGGTTTCACGGAAACACATGCGATGTTCTCGGCGCCGGTGAGTACGCCTCCGCACCATTGTCGCTCTGGTGAGCTTCCCTCACCTAGGACGTTTGTCTCATTGTGACCCTCTTGCATCACTCATCCTCCTGCTTGCTCGAGAGCTTGATCGTGTTCGACCCTCAACGAGTCCCGATAATTACCTTGGAGTCATCGCCCCATAGTGATCGTGCTTCGTCCTCAACTCCAGTGAGCAACTTTCGACAACGGTCGATAATTACCCATATGGAGTCATACCGTCCCATAGCTTGATCGTGTTCGCCTTCGTCCTCAACTCCAGTGAGCAACTTTCGACAACCGGTCGATAATTACCCATATGGAGTCATACCCTTGCTGAGTCTTAGGAAGCTCGGTGATAAAATCCATGCCGATTTCATCCCATTTCCACTCGAGAACGGGGAGGGACTAAAGCATGTCTGTTGACCTTTGGTGCTCAGCTTTCACTCGTTGATATATGCCACACTCTGCAATGAACCATGCAATCTCCCACTTTATCCGAGTCCACCACAATTTTTGCTTCAAGTCTTGATACATTTTTGAGCTTCCCAGATGAATAGTGAAAAGAGAATCAGGGGCTTCATAAAGGATTAATCCCTTAAGCTTTGCGACATTTGGCATAACCAATCGCTTTTCGAACCACAAAACACCTTGGTGGTCTTCGGAGAAACAAACGGCTTTGCCGATCCTCATTTTCTTCCTAATTCTTTCCATTCCCTTGTCATTCGCCTGAGCTATCTTGATCTAGTCCTCTGGGGTAGGTTTCTGTCAGAACCCTAGGCGTGGAATACCCGAAGACCGTATGTGATGAAGACGGGGTGCCCGATCTTTCGATGAGATTGATAAATATCGATTTTGGTGGAGGCGACTCTCGCGATCCGACTACAACCGTACGATGACACTTGCGCCTTAGCAATCGTTGAACCAACTCTGAGATGTTATTGACCTGCTGGAAGCATGATCAACCTGACCACGAAAGTCTATTCCTGCATGCAATCGAAGAACACACAAGAACAAGATAAAACGCAATCTGATGTATTGCAAATATTTATGAAATTTGATAAGGTGGGATTCCGAAGGATGTCTTAACAGGTGGTCGTTCGACACAACTGAAGAACAATAGTTTGCACAAAGGCTAAACCTTAACTCAATGAAATCCCAGAAGACTAGAGGGGTGTAACATTTTTATATAGGGAAGGGGAAGCCACAAATCTAAAAGAAATAGCGGGGTGGGACTAAACCCATGGAATTACTATTCATGTGAACAGTACCATGCCCCTAGGTGGGCCGCCAGCATATGGGCCAAGTTGAGTATGATTACAAAGCCTAATTTGGCCCAAATAGGTGATGTAGCATCTTCTTTTAATGATTCTGAAGTCTACATAAAGAATTTGAAGGTGAGGCTAGATCTATTGGAAAGCCCTCGGAATAAGCTTTCCAACAAGCCCAAGAACACCCGAATCGGACTCCGTTTGCAAAAGTTATGACCATTTGAAGTTAGTATTGACGCAGCAGTCCGAATCCGACTCCAGAACGAGCCCAAGTCGAACTCTTGCTTGACTTGGACCCAAAGTGATGTGGTGATCTCCGTTGTACCTTCCATGCATGTCCATGACACCATATGCCTCTCTTGTTCCTTTCCCATGTTTCTAAGCACAATTAAATCACTTGCATTAGGTAGCAGTCTATTCTCAGTAATATATAAACATAGGGATGAATTCACCTGATAGTTAAGTTGGCGAGCACGAGCTCGAGTAAGAGGTCCTTGTATTGGTTGTGCAGGTGCGGTTGTATCCTCTAGCTAACTCCTCTTCCAAATGAATCACTTTGAAAAATAATTTCGAACGTACCTCAATATAGGTTTCACCCACGATCACATCTTCTCAATCCTTTAGGAATAATCAACTTAAGATTCACAGCACACGCTCTCATTTACTACACTCAAAGATTACTATCAATGGTTATCCCGCTATTCAGAATCCTCTCTTATTCTACTACTTTTACACATAATCATTGGCAACCAAGGTTCTAGCATAAAAAGTCCAAAGCCCAAATTCAACCTCCAAGATTCATACGACAAACTTTTCATATAGAAGATCGAGAAACCTCGTACTCATTCACTAAAATTCCCACATTCCAAACCTACTCAATCCTTATCATCCACATGTAAATGTTTTCTTGACCAAATTATCTTTTAGAAGAATTCTATCTCGCAGAAGGTCATTTACTAAGCCAGGGCATACCTGCCGACATCACAATACTCCCTACTATCCCAACAATTGTCATAACGGTTAGACTTCTTTGAAATTCTAATCTCATTAACTACACCATTAAAAAAAATATTCTCCTACTCAACCTTGCAAAGTACCCAATCACATTATTTTAATAAAATTAATCAAGGTTCTCATACCTCCGATAATTCTAATATCCCAACAAAATGATCGAAAGGTTCTTGAACCACAATTTACTATAGGTTCCACTGGTTGCAATAATGTAACCAATTAGCCCAAAAGATAAACATTCTATTTTAATCAAATCCTCGCCGAGAATTATTCCAAGAAATCAACCTTCCTCTCAATGTAACCAATTAGCCCAAAGGAGAAATCACTCGAATGCTCAAATCTGTCTTTTCCTTTATTCCTTATGAACCGGAAAGAACCACACATACCAACATAAAGCCAAATCAAGCTGGAACTGACACCCGTCATACACGCAGCTTGAACAAGAGTTAAGAGATCGTTCTATTACCCAAGAAAACACTCTTCTTCCTCAATCCCTATTTTTAGGAATAAACCTTCATTTAAATTCTGTGATTCCCAATTATCACCCTCCTCCTTTCTCTTATCCAACAACCTTAAGGTGTTGCTCAACCTGAATGTAACACCCACACTCTTGTAGAGAGACTCTACTAATCCACAAATACACGCTCTAGCCAATTCCTCTACCAAATGAATCACTTTGATAAATAATTTCCAACGTACCTCAATATAGATTTCACCCACGATCACATCTTCACAATCCTTTAGGAATAATCAATTTAAAATTCACATCACACACATTCATTCACTACACCCAAAGAATGCTACCAGTGATCATTTCACTATTCGAAATCCACTTTGTTTTACTATTTGTACACAACCTCATTAGCCTCCATGGTCCTAGCATAGAACACCAATGCAAAAAATTTAATCTCCAAGGCTCATGTAAATGTATTTCGATGCAACTGATACGAAAACTCTCGAATCCGATGAATAAAATTCTCATAATCTAAACATACTCATGCATTAACAACCACCTGAAAATATATTCTCAACCAAATTATCTTTAGAGAGATTCTAACTCCTAGAGGGTTACTCACTGAAGCCAAGTCGTACCTGTTAATAATTCAACAATCCCTACTATCACATCAATTGACATTACAATCAGATTACTTCGCTAATCCTGCTCTCATTAAATTACACCTTCATATTTTGCCTATACAATTTGCACATTACTCAATCATCTCTAATAAACTAACCAAGATTTCCATGCTTTCAACAATTCTAATATTCCACTCAACATGAACAAATGATTTTTGACCACAAACCACTATCGATTATGTTAGTTGCACCATTGTATTCAATTTGCTCCAACGATAACCATTCTATGAAATCAAATCCCCTTCAAGGATTATTCCAAAGAGTCAATTTACCACTCAATGCATCTCAACAACTTAATATCCCAAGTCTCACAAAACCATCTACTTGACCACCACTATCTAGTTGCCACTTTTCGGGTATGGTCATCTTTTATAAAGTTGTAGTGTTCGTCCTTAGCTTTCTATAGGCATAAAGATCACTCGATTTTGAGTTATGGCCTAGAAGTTATGGTGGTTTCTTTGCGACTGTCCAAAAGGGCTGACGAGGATTAGCAGTTAATTTGTGTAATCAATATGATTTAGTTAGAGGCATAATCAGAGAGTTCACCTAACATGAAAGTTGTAGGAAATCCCTTAAGCTTTCCATATTGGTAGAGAACTTGATTTTTGGTTAAGGCAATCAAAAGATACGAATTTTCTTCTACCGTAGTAGTCCTGATTGATAGATTGTGGGTGCAGAAAATTTATCTAATCCTTACATATATTAGATGACCGAATCGGAAAACCTTACCAACTAGGTTATCGTAGACGATTTTGTCATGTTTGCAGAGAGTCCATGATCACTCCTTTCTGAGCTTTGTAGTAAAAGATATGAAGATTTTAGTACTGCTGTCCAGTATTCGAATCTTGTGTTTTGGTAAGAAGTGTTAGGTGGTGTGAGTAGAGTCTACTTTTCACAGTGTTCTTATATTAGTGATTCTCTTGTGTAGGAGAAGGGGTTCCGGAGTTAGGGGCATCGTCTTTGCCTCCCCGCACGTCGTAGTGCAGGCAAGTACATTTGTATGGTCGTGCTGATATGAGCTTTTCCTGGTACGATGAATGTATGATGAACAATATTTGATGCGTACTTATTCCTATTCATAACTGGTTACCATGGTTCTATTAATGATATGTCTTTGCTCATCGAATTCATTCATGCATGCAAGTATTGTTCTTGTTACACCCACAGGAGTGGGTAGTGAAGTCCCATCATTCCAACATGGGTAAGTAAGACCCACCATTCCAATGTGGGCAATTTGGATATTAATTTTGATTTTTTTTTAAAAACGGACCTTGGATCCCCGCATTTTGGATAATGCGGGTATAAGTGAACACTGACGGCTGTTCACTAGCTATACCGGTATAAGCAGAAGTGAAAGTGAGAGACCATGTGAGAAGGTTCCCCATGCGAGTGATGAGTATTTGACACTTTTATTGACAAGTTTGTCATGTGAGAAGGTTCCCCATGCGAGTGATGAGTATTTGACACTTTTATTGACAAGTTTGTGATTTGGTTCACTTCTGTTGTGCTGCTGCTGTTTTGATTATGTACTCTGCGGAACTTCCGCCCTGGGAATGCGGAAGTACCGATCATCGGAACTTCTACTCTGGGAAAGCGGAACTTCTGATTGACCTGAGCAGTGTGTTTTGATTTGGTAATGTGCGGAGCTTCCGCCCTGGGATTGCGGAAGTACCGATCATCGGAACTTCCGCCATGGAGAAACCGGAACTTCCGTTTGTACGCAGAACTGAACAGTGAGCGCATAGTTTTTGATTTTGAGTTGTGTGGTTCATGAATGGTTTTGAGTCTAATACAAATGTTGATTCTTGTATCTAGAGCAATGCTATGTGATGTGTTTCTTGTTTGTGCTGGTTGCAGGACGTCGAGGCGGAGTCGTGGCGAGACACGTGGAGACCGGACTAGACGCAGGTGGCGTTGAGATCAGAACGGTCAAGGTGTGTCAAAGACGGTGTGCACTCGAGGTGGTTGCGAGTCGTGGACAACAAGGAATGCGGGACCTTCCAGAAGGTGCACGAGGGGCGAAAGGGTAATTTCGCAAGGGCACAAGTGGAAGCGGGATCCGTTCGGGTTAGCCGGCGTAATGGGTTGGAGACCCGTTAGCCAAGGGCTATAAATAGAGGTGAAGGCCTGGTTGTAATGTGACTTTTGGAGAGAATGAATTAGGGTTAGCTAGTCAAAAGAGGCTTTGAGAGGTTGTTTTGCTTTATGGATTTAGTTGTTGGGAGAAGGCAGGAGATGTTTATGTGTGTGTGCCTCTCTTCTTGACCTCTTGGTTCTCTTTCTCATTTTGGGTCAGTGTGTGTTCTTGAGATGGAGAGGGAGAGGATGGATTGAGTTCTTTGTAATCATTCCTCTGTGTGTGTCTCTGTAATCCATTGGTGCAAGGAATGAAAAAATCTCTTGTTTACTTTCCTCTTCATGTCTCTGTTCTTATTCTCTCGTTAAGGCTTGATTTTTGAGATTTTGGCTTTTGGCTTGATTCTTGTTGGGAAGTGCCGAAATGAGTTGCTCTTTGTTGGGATGATGCCACAAGATCATTTGATCAACTTTTCCCAAGAGCAAATCAACCGTAATCTCAGTTCTTGATTTTTGGCTTTCTCTGTTCTTCCTTCCCGTGCCTAGGTCTTGGATGAAAATCTTGTTTCCCTTCTTGAGGTGGTATGAAACTTGGCATGTTGAATCTATAGGCTGTTAAGTAGCTACCCTCAAAGTTTCATCACTCAAGAATCCAAGAATCATGCGAATTTCAGTTTTTGATGTTTCCTGTCAAATATTCAAGAAATCCGATTTCACTTTGATTAATGGATCTTTGTCTGCAATTCCTTCTCAATGAGGTCAAGATGTTATTTAGGATGATGTCCTGTGAGAGTTGACCTGAGAAGAGTATCAATTTTTGAGTATTTCAGATTTTTGGAAATTTCCAGTACGTGCTATTCTTCTATCTGGGACAATCGGAACTTCCGCTGTTTACACGCCGGAACTACCGCGTGCGGAACTTCCGCACTGGAAGACCGAACTTCCGATTGTCGACAGAGCATCCCAGAAATTTGGGAACTTCCGCCTGGGTGACCGGAACTACCGTAGTGCGGAACTACCGCAGGGATAATCGGAACTTCCGATTTCCGACAGAACAAGCACATATTTCATTTCCTTTTCTGGTTTTGGTTCATTTCTTTTCTCTTGATTATCTGAAGGTATTGTTTATCAGTATGAATACTTAAGAGGGGAAGATCTTAATTTGAAGGCACCATTCACCCCCCCTCTGTTGCCATTTCGGTCCTTCAGAAAGACATGCACATTGTTCATTCATGTGTTTTCTATTACCTCATATTTTGGTTCCACTGTGTGCATGATAAATTTTACCTGCTTTTGTTCAACGTATTCTTTTGTACTTGCTGACTCGTGGACTCACCCTTGCTGTGTTTCTTGTTTTCGGTGAACTTTGAAGACGACATTTTTGGGAGGGTGTAGACAAATGGTTGCACGCACCTTTGAAATAAATATTTGTTATTATTCCGCATTTTGGAGTTTGGACTGTAATAATAAATAACACTTTTGATGATCGTTACTGGATATTGTTATGCATAGGTTATAGGAGTTATGGAATCACGTTCTCCAGTTATAATCTTAATAGTTTTATTTCAAATGGGGTATCATGTTTGAATTGAGATGTTATTTGTTAATTGCTGAAATTGGGTGTTTATTATGCTAGACCCCTGTCGAATAAACCTTAGTTTGTTCTTTATTGCTAGTGTGTTAGAAATTATTCAAATTGTTGATTTGTGGTAGGGGTTTTAGGTAACATCTTGGCTTTCGCGAGCTCTCCTCAGCCCACGACTGACATCTGCAACCTATGTGCCACATACATATTTATAAACCTACAAAAATACATACAAATATTTGTGGTGGCAAACAATCCATGCATGCATACTATTTTTTAGAGAAACATTGTTAGTTTTAATCTTGTAGTTCTTTTACAAGTTCTTTTCTTTTTGGTAGGTCTGAAAGGAATCAGTACATATTCTGTTTTGTTTTTATTCAGAGTCAGTTTTTGAAGATGATATTGTAGCGTATCATCCTAGTTGGCGGAAAGCATCAGGTGTTTGTTTTGATTTCAAAGACCGATAGAGAACTTAATTGTAATTCCTCTAAAAATCCGTAAAAAGGAGAAAAACTAAAAAGACGTATCAGTTGATATAGTGCAAAATAATCTCATGATGATTTGTTTTGTGTCCAATATCCAGTTCTTAACTGAAGGAGAAAGTCTTGATTGTGTTTGTTCCGTATGAAATAATGGCAAATTTAGTTTCCACATAAACATCGATTCTTGTTCTTGTTTCAACAAACATGTCACTAATCTGACTAGCAACAACGACCGTAATTTGGCCTTTTAAATTTCTCTTATGGAGTATTTCTTGTATTAAGATTCTGACATCTTAAATTTTAGTTGCAAGGCCATGTACAAATTCAAGGAGTGCACCGTGGGAAGGCGTGTGTCGCTGGAGCGGCAGGAGGCGATGAAGTGGTTGAACAACGAGCACTACCTCGCCGTTGTTAACCACCTGGTAGACGCTGGCAACCCAGAGGCATGCTTCATCATTGGCCTCATGACCGTCTTCGCGCACTAGGACATGCAGCGCGGCCTCGTGTGCCTCGAGCGGGCAGCCGTCGCCGGCCACAAGGCCACGGCCTACGTGCTCGGCCTCCTCCTCTACACAGCCAGTGAGGAGCGTGATGTTGGGAAGGACTACATTAGCCAGGTCAAGGGCAAGCTGGCCTGCAGTGAGCGCGAAACAGCCAAGAGGACCAACCGGGAGTGCAGATAGTTCCGGAGGTTCACTGCGGACGGGGTCCGGGAGGCGACGTGGAAAAAGATGGCCAAGCCGCAGGGCTAGGTATTGGTACTACTAGAGGACGACCACCGGTGCATGAGCACAGGTTGCGACACGACAGAAGGGTGGGGCGACTACGTTTTCTTTTGCAGCAATAACTGTAGGATTAGGCATGAGTACGCCAAGTTCTCTGCACAAGTGTTGAACTACTTGTCTTAAATTTAGCGGTTTTAGCGAATATTCAGATATAGTTTTAATAGTAATAATCATAGTTAAGGTATATTTTTAGTAGCATTTAAATGACAAAATTGACATATAAACATGTAATTTCTTCACTAATTAAATATAATAACTACAAATTAGACTTTGAGCCCAAACTAATGTTTTACTAATATGTCAAGAGTTATCTCATAAATATCGATTATACTTTCAGCCAACAGAGGATCACTAATTTCTTGAAGACTTCAATCCATAGACGAAATTAACTTTTCTGCCATCTTGAAGTCATCATCCATGGATTCTGTCTTTTCCATGTTCCTTTTCATATCTCTTTGGGAAAAAGTAGTTCTTTTTTTATCACGGATGGTTATTTATTTGAACCATCTGTGATGTTTATTTATCACGGATGGTTCTACTTTATAACCGTCTATGATGTCTAGCCCTATTTATATTCGGACTGTAGGGTTCTATGCTCATGTCGTCCACTCAAACTCTCCCTCCTCCACTTAGCCCGTAGCCTCCTCTGCAAGCACGAGCGTGTCGACTCGCCGAACTCGGCGCCCCTCCTCCCCTAAGCCCGGCGCCCCTCCTCCCCTGAGCGGAGGTAACCCCCCTCGTACCCAAACCCCAGCGAGCGATGATACTTCCCCCTTCCCTTCGGCCAGCGCACAGTGCGGACGTGCTTGTTGCTTGCTGAACTGATCAACTGAAAAATGTGATTCACTTATTTATGATTTGTGAACTAACCAACTAATCAAATGAATACTGCGATTTGTGATGTGTGAACTGATCAATAGAATATTGTGGGGGCTTGTTCATCTGTTGTGACTTTGATTTTCTGATATGTGATTTGTTGATTTGCTTTGCGATTTGGCTTAACTCCATATATTGCTTGCTAAATACTGAATATTGAACTAAAGTACTGAACTGAACTGAATACTACTTGTGATTTGTGAACTGAATTGTCCTAAATTGCTGAATACTGATTTCTGCTGAATTGCTGATTGTTAAAACTTAACTGATATGATGAATGTGCTGAATTTTCATGGTGTTGTGCTGCAATGTGCTGAGTATTGAACTGGTATGATGAATGTGCTAAACTGATATGCTGATTTGTGCTGAATCGGCTGAATTGCTGAACCAATGGATTGTTTATCATTTATATTACGCTATTTGTTGGAAATATGCACTAGAGCTAATCATAAAGATGATTATATTTCATTATGTTCATAACATTGGATAATATGTTATCTTGTTCCTAGAATAATATCAATAGTATTTATTATCAAGTATGTGACTTGATTGTGAAACTCTATATTTCTGTGATGATTATTCTTAAATGTTCCCTAGTCGGAAACATATGAGAACACATATAAATAGACTAGCATATGTATTGGTTGATGACTATATTTCACAAGTCACGGATACGGAGATATCAAACCAATAATATGGACACATGTTAGAGAACATGGTGTTGGAAAAGACCCACCTTGAGACACTGTTGAGATTGTTATGATTCTATATATCATTAGTTTGTCTCAAGCAATGATGATGTATAATCCTTAGACCTGAGATCAGCATGGTTTCCTACATGTGTAGAAGCACTCTTAGGTGTTGTCAAACGCTACTCGTAACTGGGTAGTTATAAAGGTAGCTTTTGCGTATGCTATGAAATATGCGAAGGGATGTTACTGGTCGGATATGGGATTTGCCCATCCTAACGTAACAGGAGAGATATCTCTAGCCCCCTCGTTGTGGTCAGATAAAGAAAGTGCATGGCCATGCCACTAGTGGTCGAAGTGTCGACCACATGAAGTTATTCGACACTTCATCGAGAAAGTATTGGACAGTCTATAGATGATACAACCTCTCACCTGGAGTTCAACCATACATCGTGAGGCAAAGGGTGAATACACGAGAAGGTCTTTCAGTTCGATCAAATACGGACTAGTCGTATGAAGATACGAGCTGGTTGTAGGCCAGTCGAACATGATCACTAAGTGGTCGAAACCTGGTTGTAAGGAGTTACAAATTGGCCGAGGCCAAATATGAACTGGTCGTATAGAGATATGAGCTGGTCGTTAGTGATATGGACCTGGTCGTAGATCATATTGCTTTAAGGTTCGTCCGATATATTCTATGTGTGTTTGGGAATCGTTATGTGCTGTTAGGTACTACTAACGATTAGTGGTCGGAAAAGAGTTTCTGAGTCACAACCAATTACACATAAACCTATAGGGTCGCACACTTAAAGGGCTAGGATTTGATTTGGATAGTGATATGAATTCTTGTAGGCCACGAGTTCCTAAAGGGCCTCAAGTTCGAGACCCACTATGGATGCCTATAATATTGGGGCGGTGGCAAGAGGTGTGATGATCTAGAGAAGAACTTTCCGAAACCCTAATAGCCACGCCTTCCTCAACCACGCCGTCGGTGCTAGCACTGCAGCGCATGGTGCCCCTTCCCCGTACGCGTGGATACCTTGGAGGTATTGTTGCGAAGCATCAGCACTAGGACGATCCGCAACTCGTGACACTCGGAGGAGAAGATGCACCACGAGTACGACCACTCAGAGGAGAAGACGCGCGGCGAGTATGACGACTCGGAGGAGAAGAAGCGTGGCGAGTCGGCGCGTATAGTGGTAATCTCATGATCTATTACTAGCGGAGGTTCCTTGGTTGCGCGGTAAAATTTTTTGTTTTGTGCTGTCGTAGCCTTCTCACAATCCTTCACTATTGTCCAGGAATTCCATTGGATTGTGATTTAGTGATTATTTGATTTGCTAGATCTAAAGAGTTATTTTACCATTGCATCGAGTGGCTCGACCCCAAGTACCGATGCAAGCCTCAACCTCCTAGACGTAATTAGTAGTTTAGTGGTATATCTTTCTGTTTTACGATTTACAATTTATGATGAATTAATCTGAATACTCACTGTCCATCTATTTTTGAGAGGTTGTTACTAGTATATTCAATAATTTGGTAATTTGGTGGCAAATTGTTATGTAAACATCATTGATGAGGTACATTTTCTATATTTTACCTATCTTTGTATGTTCACATGATGCGGATTGTAGTTTTTTTCTTCCATGTAGTGTCATATGCTCTACTTACAGTGATAGCAACGTGTATTATGTATGTCTTACTTTGTTATCGGATAATAGTAGTGGTTCGTTCCGCCCAACCTAAATTTTAATACTAGGTCTGCTACTATGTATGTTGAATAATGAATGGATCATTCAGTGCATATATTTCCTGTAGGATGAATGGATAATTTAGTACAGATATTTCTAAATTTCAGTTCTAGAAATATAGTAGCATATAATGACTAAAATCATGCGACAAGTTAATACTACATTCTTAACAACACCTCTTCAAGAAAGCATACAAAAGAGAGAATAAAAGTTTTAATTGGGGTTTTTCTGCGTTTGTCCACCAACCTGGGCCTCAGGCCTTGCCCCAGGAGGCCCAACTGTGGCTAGCCGAGACAGGGCGCCTCCTCTCCCTCCCCTAAACCCTAGCAGCCCCTCCTATGCACCTCCCCTACTCCCCTCTTGTGCCGCCACCCTACTCTCCCTTGTGCCGCCATCCCCAGCTCCTCTCAAGGCCACCGTCCCCTCCTGTCCAACAATTTCCACCGCCTCCCCCTCTAGTGGTGCTGCCTCCTCGCTGCTGTCCATGACTACGGAAGAAGGGAGAAGCCCGTCGGTGTGTTCGTAAAGGTGAAAGGAAGGGGACAGGGAATGAGTTCTTTGTAGGGGATCTCCTGCGAGTTTCACTAGTGTCTTCAAGAGTAACAATCATCTCCCCGTTGTTTGGATCTAGTTAGATTCTTAATTGCCATCGATTAGAGAACAGTTGAACTGCTGTGATTAGAATCAGTAATCTATACCCTGTTTGCTCATCAGTTTTCGCGTAGTTAAAGACAGAATTAGAGGTTAGGGTCTGCAAGAGATTTGTGGGGTTTGCCTTCAGCTTTCTATAGGGTCCGAGATAATCCAATTTGGAGTTGTAGTTCAGGAGATACGTTAGTTTCTTTACTGCTGTCAAGAAATCATTACGAATTTACAATAGTCGTTTTGTTTAATAAATAAGGTTTTGATAATGGTCGATTCAGGCATGCCCTGTTGGAAATATGCCCTAGAGGCAATCATAGAGATGATGATATTTCATTGTGTTCATGTTTTTGATAATATGTTATCGTGTTCCTTGAATGAATCATTTGTTATAGATCAATAAGTATGTGACTTATTGGTAGAACTCTTTAACTTATATGATGTCATTCTAAATGTATCCCTGGTCGGAGGTCACTGGTCGGAACACCAGTGACTATGTAACTAGCACATGTATTGATTGATGACCTGGTTTCACCGGTCATAGATATGGAGATATCGAATCAATAATGTGAACACATGTTAGAGAACATGGTGTTGGATAGACCCATCATTGAGACACTATTGAGATTGTTATGAATCTTTGTGTCAATAGTTGGTCTCAAGTAATGATGATGTATAATCCTTAGATCTGAGAACAGCATGGTTCCCTACATGTGTAATAGCACTCTTAGGGGTTACCAAACGCTACTCCGTAACTGGGTAGTTATAAAGGTAGCTTTCGGGTATGCTATGAAACATGCGGACGGATATGACTGTCGAGATGGGATTTGCCCCTCCTTGCATAACAGGAGAGATGTTTCTGGGCCCCTCGTGGTGATCGGATAAAGAAAGTGTATGGCCATGCCACTAGTGGTCGAAGTCTCGACCACATGATGTTATCCGACACTCGATCGAGAAAGTATTGAACAGTCCATGGATGACACATCATCTCACCTGGAGTTCAACCAAACATCGTGAGGCAAAGGGAGAATGCATGAGTAGGTCGCTTAGTTTGATCAATTACGGACTAGTCGTATGGAGATACGTGCTGGTCGTAGACTGGTCAAACATAATCACAGAATGGTAAGAACCTGGTCGTAAGGAGTTACGAACTGGTGGTGACCAATTACAACCTGGTCGTATAGAGATACGAACTGGTCGTAAGTGATGAGGACCTGATCATAGATCATATGACATCAAAGTTCGTCCGATTTATTCTATTTGTCTTTGGGAATCGTTATGTGCTGCTAGGTACCGCTAACGACTAGTGATCGGAAAGGAGTTTCCGAGTCATAACCGATTACACATGAACTTGTGGGGTCGCACACTTAAAGGGCAAGGATCTGTTTTGGATGGTGATTAAATTCGTATAGGCCACGAGTTCCTAATGGGCCTCAG
Source organism: Hsuehochloa calcarea (assembly GCA_036346395.1). Taxonomy (NCBI): domain Eukaryota; kingdom Viridiplantae; phylum Streptophyta; class Magnoliopsida; order Poales; family Poaceae; genus Hsuehochloa; species Hsuehochloa calcarea. Next base: position 36,222,382 of record CM070600.1, read on the forward strand.
GTACGAGACCCATCATGGATGCCTATATAAAGAGGGGCGGTGGCATGGGGCAAAGGATGATGAGGATGATCTTTGGAAGAACACCTGAAACCCTAATAGCCACGCCTTCTTTACCACGCTGCCGGAGCTAGCACTCCAATGCGTGGTGATCCTACCCCGTACGTGTGGATACCTCGAAGGTGTTGTTGCGAAGCATCAGCACTAGGACAATCCACGACTTGTGTTGATCACCGGAGTCGGAGAGAAAGTCGCGTGGTGGGTACGACCACTCGAAGAAGCAGACGCGCATCGAGTACGACTACTCAAAGAAGGAGACGCGTCGTGAGTACGACTACGACTGCATCAACTCGCTACGACGACTCTACTTCCGCTACGAGTCAGCGTATCTAGCGGTAATCTCGTGATCTATTACTTGCGGTGGTTCCTTGGTTGCGCGGTAAAATTTTGTTTGTGCTATCGTAGCAATGCCGCGTTCCCCAACAGTGGTATCAGAGCCATACCGTCTAGTTCTAGATTCGGATTGGACACATATTGTGATATGTGGCATTTATAGATGTGATCTATCTCTGTTTTGGTGGTGGTCGATATGATCGTCCATGTGCATTGGTGGTAAGATGGGTTCTTTATTCATTATTCCGTGATCGTGCTTGCATGGTCGTATCACGACTTGCCTCTACCGGTCGGTTTCCGCCATCGGGGGCAGACAGTGATCGTAAATCCATTGGAGCACGCGAAGATCAATGTGGTTGATCGAATCAGAGTTATGATCGATTATGTACCAGATGTTTTATTGCGCTTGTTCACGATCACCTTGCATGATACTTCTACCGGTTGGACTTCCGCCATCGGAGTATGCCGCAGTGTGTGGTCGTATCAAGGAAAAAATCAGATCGGTACGGAATAGTGGGATCGCCGTGCTGGGTAATCGGACCGCGCTTATGTAGTGTGTTTTCTTGTTGCCCATTAGAATGCTATTCTATGCCTAACTTGTTTTTACATGTTGATGTGAATAGTATGGCCCATGATGTATGAGATGCATGCATGTGTGTAATGTTCATGACCTGTGTGTCATGTTTATTACAGCCCAAGGCTGTCTATATTTGTATAACGGCCTACGTGTTGACTTGTGATGCTAAATTTACTCCTTGTAATTTTATCCCTAGTGCTGTTAGGTGTAATGGCTTAGTGGGAGTACTTGGGGTTTTGGCAACTTGGAGACATGGCGAGCAGGATGCTTGGCGATGGAGATCACCATAAGGAAGGGACATACTATATGACGATGCAATTTGATTATCTGTGAATGTCGTTATATTCCTGTTCATTTATTTCTATGCGTGTTTAGTTTCTTAAAAGCTTTTGACATGGTAGAAATAAAATTCCCTCTCATAAAATTAAGTTAAATTGATGCCCTCCCAATTAGCTGCACCATCCAAAGTAATGTAGATTAATGGTAGGTCTTGCCAAAGCAGAGTGCCATTAATATTCCTTGACTAGATGTGTTTGTGTCGGACACTTACTCAAGCGTTGGTTTAACTTGACAAGGTCATCATAACGGTTATGGACATTGGGTCATGGGGTTGGGTGC